>CM076570.1:1438410266-1438552128 GCA_034641835.2 Pinus albicaulis
TAACCTCCTTCAACTATAGTCCATACATCTGCTCCAAGAGACTAAAGATAGGATCTTGTCCTTGTCTTCCAGAAGATTAAATTGTTTCCGTTGAAGAGAGGAAGCCTGATAGATGCTGTCCCATCTTGATTGATCATCTTAGTTGATCTTCCTTCTAGCGATTAAGCTTCTTCAGAAGGACCTGCTCTGATACCAATTGTTGGGGAAAATACTGAGAGGGGGGGTGAATCAATATTTAGACCTTACTGAAATATTTTCCTTTTTCTTCACTGAATTCCATACGCAGCTTTTATGAACCCAACTTGCGTATACATGCACATATACCAAAAGAAACTAGCGTATACTGATATAATTTTATAGTTAAGAAACACTTTTCAGAAATAGTCTTTTAACTCAGTTTTTCAATCATGCATCTGTTAGATAATCAACAAATATGTGCAATAATAGTAGAACAAAACATCACACAAAAGAAACACACATGAACACCAAGATTTAAGGTGGAAACCCAATTTGGGAGAAAACCACCATCACTACCATCTCTATCTTCAATATTTATTATATGGAAAATTGTTTACAATTTTTGTACTGATGCAGACTCATATCAGTATATTGTAGGTATCTACCTGTAGAAGGCTGCAACCTTCTCTTGTTTTCTAGCTACTACTGGAAGGGAGCTACAACCCCCTAATCTCGTTTACCAGTCACTACTGGAAGGGAGCTTCAACCCCTTGATCAGAACACCAGCTTCTACTAGCAGGAAGCTTCTACTTCCCTCAGAATCACTGCAGACCACATTTCATCAATTTTGATACTGGATCCCAAAGCTTCAACTCAACTCATCATAAATATAATCAATAGTAAACTTAACCCATACTTCAATTATTACAGTGAGAACACTGTAACCAGAACACAGAAATAACCCAGACTTCAGAGTAAGTATGCAAAATCAAGCTCAAACCTGAACATTCATCATCTTAAAATGCATATGCTACTTCGCTTCATTGAACCCGCGTGTATACGCACTTTGCATCACACCAACCTGTGTATAGATATGTGAATACTATTTTTTAGAATATGATCTGTCTCAGATCTAGATATGAGGCTTTCAATCAGACATATTTTCAGTAATACAGAACATTTAAACAGTCAGTCATCATTAGCCATGTTTATTCACTTATTGACCAGATTTGGACATATTCAACTTAGCAACATGTATAGTATTCAAGCAACCCAGATCTTCATGAAGACTTCATTGACAGACAACATAAATAATAGAAACAATAACATAAAACCTCTGCAATAAGCTTCGGAAAACCCTAACTTCCATACACACCTTTTCTGAATCAAACCCGTGTATATACACGATTTTACTAAGACGAACTAGCATATAGATCTGTAAATATTAATTCAGCATAATGTTTTTAGATCTATATAACTTACCCAGATTTCTTCACTCCACTTCAACAAACATGCGCTAGGTCTCAGATCTAATCATATCTTCAATGGATCATGCAAGAATATAGTCATTTCAGATCTAGAGATCTTGATCCATCAATCTATCCAAGGGTGCATCATAACTTCAAATTTATCAATAAAACAGAGTTCATCCTATGCAGATATACTTCAGAGAGAAATATTAGTGATATCCCTTACACATGGACACTTTTTCACTATGATCTTGTTCTCCTTATATAGATTTAGCCTTTACCAATACCATGATTCAAAACCACACAACTGCTTATGGTATTCTTGGACGGAATCAATACAGTGCTTAATACTGTGGGCTAATACCATGTAATGACCCTTGGTATCATAATTTTAGAGCGCAAAAGGCATACACGACTTGGATCATTCTTATCTGCATGTATACGCGACTTCGCTTCATAAAAACTGTGTATATACTAATTCTGAATGTATACGTGGGTTTCCTTCATAAAAGTAGCATATAAATTGCATCCATATGCGGGTTTCCTTCATCAAACCTGCATATACATTGAGAAATATTTCTTGTTTCATTTCTCTGGCACTTACTGGAATTCATTTCTATGTCACATCTGAACTGGCCTGTAGAAACATCATTTTTACATCTTTAACACATAGGTTTCTTATCATAGGCAACTCATCAAGTAGGTTTCCATCAAGGACAACTTCATAAAGTAGGTTGCCATCAAGGACAACATATTTCATCATATTGCCAACAGACTAGATTAAAGTCACAACAAAGACTTTAGCACCGATACAGTGGTATACCTATCTCCAAGAAGGTAAATTTTTGCAGGGAAATATCGATGAGCTATGCATAAAATAGTATCTTATCACAGCCAGGACGCAACCATGGGAAGTCGAAGCCAATCAGTTATCATAAATTGTCTAGAAATAGCTAAAGGGATTGCATCAGATGCAGAAGTCTATTACAGCCAAAATTATAGGACCAACTACTGAGGTATTTCTTAGCGAAGTCCGAGAAGTAGAACATTAGTGCGCCAAAGAAGTTCCACCTCTGAAGGATGCCTTGGGAGGTATCAAAGCAAAGATCAAGGGCACACTGGTGGAGTGACTCGGGACGAGTCACAGTTTATATTGCCTTGAGTGAGACCTCGATCTGCGCAGTATATCGTTGCCGAAAGGGTTGGTAATAGTGGTTTTTGCTAATTTTCACAGCCATATATGAACCAGGGTCTAGGCCCCATCAAGCCAACAAATGGTTCTGTTATCGGGCGTTGTCTATAATTGGGCGGGATATCTATGCAACAAGCTCTTATTAGACTTCCGTGAATCTCAAGAGGATGGACAGCAGTTCCACTATGTGTGGCTCTCTCCCTTGATAACATTGATGGCCTGGAAGGAGCTTGACGAGTCACACTTTTGTGTTAGGGGCATGTTGTACAAAGTACCCCTCGAATGAAATATTTTTAGAAAGACTTCGCAAATCAAGGAGCAGAGCACACAACATGGAGTTAAGTTAGAGTCTTAGGGGTTTTGGGGTGGGTCATATCCCCTTATTTTGTAAAAGGATGGGAATATTTTGTATACGTTGAGCTTTGCCCATGGTTTTCGAACCATGGTATTGTAAATGTAAGGAATATATAAGTAGTCTAGGGTATTCTTCATGATATACATGAAATACTTGATATGTGATGCACTTGGATGTAAGGTTGTTTTGAGTCTATGTTCTGTGGTTTGGGTTAGAGAAAATTCTCCTGCGGCTGAGTGCGTGGAGACCTTAGGCAGTCTACAGCTGAGTGCGCAGACCCCTGCAGCTGAGTGCGTAGAGTGGAACTGATTGTATTGGGAATATATGAGAATTAATGAAGAAATTTTGAATACAGATCTGTGTTTTAAGTTTATGTGTTTTCTTTACTTTCATTTTATGTTATCTATGTTGTTTTACTTATAATTGCATCGCGAAGTGCATTTTATGGTTATTTATGCTATTTAATGCTTGTTGAAGTTAGATTGTGTTAGGGTCCTATAATAATAGGGATCATAATTTTGAATTGACTATGTTAAAGTCTTGTAATATTGTACATACTTTTTCTTTCTACAAATTTTTTTCCCAAACAAAAAAAAAAATGTAAAGAGGGTGAAGTCCTAAAAGAAAAATCAATAGACTAAAAGAAAAAGATCAAAAAAGAAAATAAAGTATGAACCCCACACAAAAAGAGATAAAAATAGATCATGAAAGTGTGCACATTCAAATTCCACTACTTTTAGTTACTTTTGCAAAATAAAAATTGTGTGCAGCTTGTCAAAAATGCCACAATTCATGATGGTCAAACAACTTAATCTTGACTCTTTCATGCTTTTAAATTTCAAGTATTGATAGATAGTGAATAAAGATCTAGCCAAACCATTTAATCTTGGCAAATTAGTTGTTAGGTAGAGAAATAAATGAGCTCATCAGTTTAATCTGAGCCATTAGAAGTCATAAGGTTAGAATTAGATAGTTTGCATATAAAAGAAAAATAAAAGGGCTAGAAAACTCAAATGCACCCAATAAATGATGAAAAAATATTAGGGTAAATGATGGGTAGGTAGATTACTTTCACAAGGCATGGAGAACATCAAATTGGTCATTTCATATCACTAATATCCCTCAAAATCCCCTTCCCTTTTCTTAAAATCCTATTTTTCATTCTTAAAAGGCATTTTCCCTTGTTAAAATATCCCTTTCCCTACATTTTAACATTTTCCCCTTATTTCACTCATTTTCCCTTACTAAAACCCTTTTCCCTAGTTAAAATCCAATTTCATTTGAAAAAAGTAAATTCCTTTATTAACTCCCCTTTTTCATTAAAATACACCCCAAAACCCACTTATCCAAGGTTTTTTGTTTAAATATATCGGGCCCCACTGTAAAATCCCTTCCCGATATCATTTTTAACATCCCGCATTCATTTTAACTTATCTGCTTTTTTATATTAATCCCGCATACATACACATTCATCCCATAATTAATTCCCACATACATATTTCATCAATCTCGTATTATATTAACCCCTTTACATTATTTTAACCTATAATTTATATTAATTCCCCGGGTCCCACTTACTTTAAACTCCGCATATATACCATGCTAACTATTTTGTTTCATATAATCCCTGACCCATCGCATATATCAAATAAACTAATCACATAAAATATTCCCAACCCCACCTATCAAATCCTGCCACTTCATTGAACCGTTTGATTGGCGCTCATATGATCCAACCATTCTCGAAGCATTTCGCACTTTCAATTGCTTGATGTTTAAAACCATTGGAGGGTTGTGAAATGAGTGGTTTCTCAACCCCTCTCCCCTACTATGTGGTAGCCCCACATCTTATCGCACTCCTCAACAGAAAACCATCTACTCGCTTTTTTGTCATGCGAAAACCGCTAGGATTTTTTTTGCCCATTGCAAATCAAACAGCCCTTGTTTAAATTTGACCCCGCGCCTTATGATTTATTACTTCAGGTCAAAAGGTATTAAAGCCCGCTCTTTACCATTAGTTAATCCTTTCTGTTCAAGTTTGCATACAAGAAGCCTTTTCGGCCTGTTTTCAAGCTAAAGCAACCACTACCGACCTATTTTAAGGCCAAATTAGACCGAGATTCAAGCCTTTCACTACCAAATCCTGTGAAAAACCAGTTTAAAAGCTTTGCAGACCGGAAGGAAAGCCCCTGTTGCCTTTAAAACCCATTCTGCAGATCAAAAATCACCATTTCACAGGTATTCCTAAGTGCCGAGACTTGTACTTAAGCTAAAGAAAGTAATAAATTGAATAAAATAAACAAATATATGGCTTCCCAAGGCATTGTGACAATTAATCCCCTAAAACCTCCTGTTGTTGATGTTGAACATACCCCCCTTGCAGACAAAGACTTCAAAATCAGTAACCCCGTCATTGATTTCAACCTCCTTGAGCTCCACTGCTGGATTTGTTATAAATTCATGGACCAGGTTGATGATATCCACCTTTGGGAATCAAATTTTCCCAAATATATTTTCCCACAGACATTCCAATTTCCTGAAATCATCAGACTCTGTCAAGCTAATTATCTGCCCAATGAAAGATCCCTAGTAACCCACAACAAAGAAATTTTTTCACCATTACTGCAAAATCAATAAACCAGATGCTGCAAATCCAACCCAAGCCTGATGAAGCCCCTCTGTCAATTGAAGTCCTCACTGAGTTATATCTAAAGCTAGACTTTCCAAAGAGGTTTCAAATCTTCCAAACCTTCTTTCCTTCATCAGTTGAAACCCCAAAGAGTAACCCTCCTTATTCAGCCTCAATTTTTTTAGAGAGAACAAGATAGGTTGTCACAATGTTGTCTTTTATTCTAGGATACTTTACATATGAGTATGTAGATGCTTCAATCCTAGATTTTCTATCCATTTTCTGCCTGGGACAACCTCTAACTTTCACATTTAACTTTTCAAAATACTTATCAGATTCCATCCATGAGAAATTGGTTAAATTACCCGAGGGAGGAGTTTTTAAGTATTCATTAGTGTTGTTTCATTTATTCCTATACTTCCAATCTGAAAGGTTTTTAGTTAGCCTTCAAAAAATGGACACTGAGGGTAATCCCCAATCAATTATTTTCTAGACTTCCTTAATTATGAAAGATTCCACAGAGTTCACATACAAGGACTTCATTTATTCATTTTTTCACCCAATTGTCAACATGCTAAGTAGTAGCAGTGAACCTAGGATCAGTAAAGAAATAAAGAAAGTATTGCAGTTATCTGAACACAGTAGGACAGGAGACTGGTATTTATACCAGAACCACACTGAAATTAGGGTGTATGGATGTCAACTCACTCCATACAAGCTGCCCAAATACCTCCCAATGAGGTTATTTGCTCTAGAACATATCAGGAAGATCCTAAACACAGATGAACTGAATTTCCTGTCAGCAAAAAAGAAAACTCAGTTTAAAATAAAGAACAAGCTTGGTCCTTTCATTTGCAATAATAGGAATGCTGGTCAACAAGCAAAAAAGTGTCTATAGGATTTCAAATTCAGTGAGAGTTTCAACTAGCAGTATGATCTTTGGGAGTTATCAATAAATTAAGAGTCAAATTTAAATTAACTCCTTTTGTCCATGAGTCCAAACCAGAGATTGAAAAGTACTCCAACCAGTCAGAGTGGTTGGAGAATATTTTGAATGAGGTGGAGAAACCAGTTGAGACAAGTTCTTTCCTGTAGACTCCAGCCCTACAAGATAGGAATTCCAAGAGACCAAGAGAAGAAGGTTCATATTCAGATCAGACCACTACTGATACTAAATTTAAGCTAATGTATAGGAAAAAGCCCAAGCGGAATCCTGTAAATGAACAAGAGGAAATAGTGGATATAGTTGAGATTATTGATACAGATTTGATTGTTAGGGACAATGCACCTCCTACTATTTCAGAGGAAACAAATCAGCGCTCTACTTCTAGTGCTTAGATCATTCAGAAGCAGCATAGTGTACATGTCTCTTCTTCAAGTAAACCAGTAGAGAAAGAACAGGATATAATGGATAGATATAGGGAAATCAAACTCAGGAATGAGGCATTGAAAGTTGTAACCTATGCCCAATATTGGAAACAAACACCTAGTGACTAGAACAGGTTGCTTTCAGCCTTTGATTATAAAACCAAGAAGATGCAAATGACCTTTTTGTAGCCCACAATGAAGGCTTCAAAGTCATCAGCTAACTAGGAGAAAACAAGATTTGAAGTTCAAGCCAAAGATCTACATACAATATATAAAATTGAGTTCCATAAGCAAGCTAGAGAAATGATTTACTCCACTATGAATAACAAAGCTATGAGTGTTCAAAAACTTCAGAATTATCTAGAGAACATTAGAAGACAGTTAAATCTAGAGAAGGCTTCCTCACAAGCCAAGGAAAATAGAATCAAATCACTTGAAGAATTAGTCATAGAGGTTGGATATTATCCAAAGAACATCAAAGAAGTTGAGGAACTAATCAAGAAAAAGAATGCAGACATTACTGCATTGAAGAAACAAATGAAATTGCCTCCCACTGAACATCCACAAACTAAGGAAGTTTTGATAATGAAATCCAAAAAGATGAAATGATGAATCTCATCATTCAGTTGACAACTCAACTGAAAGAATTGGAGAATGAGATGGATAAATTGGTGCAGGAGAAAAAGGCTAGCATGGAAGCAATCCTCGTAACTACCATTCCTACAGTTACGACAGTAGTTCCATCTACTTCCTCAGCTCCAGAGGCAACAACAGTTCCAGTGGCTACATCAGTGTCAAATACATCTGTTAGCCATCAATAAATTTTTTCACAGCAAATGATGGCTAAAATAGGTCTTGAGCCTTCAAGAGATTATTTTCATGGAAAATTACTCATTCTTGAAGCCTTATGGTGTTTTCTAAAAAATCAATCTTCACTGCTGTTCCTTCGATGATGTTCCTTCACTGCTGTTCCTTCACTGTTGTTCCTTCGTTGCTGTTCCTTCGCTGTTTGTTCCTTTGCTATTGTTCCTTCACTGCTGTTCCTTCGCTGCTGTTCCTTTGCTGCTATTCCTTTATTTTTTCTACCCCCCCCGCCCCTTGTAAAAAAGGTTTTTTCCTTTGTATTTATCGATAACTAGATTTTTACATTTTAACACTAAAAACAAAAGTTTGCCCGACCTAAAAGCCTTCCCGCTACGCGACAAAAAAGGTGACATCACCCCGGCCCCACCACGTGTTTCCACTACACATCTTTCTATTTTTCGCGCTCATCCATGACCGTTGATCTTTGGCCTGAAGATCTAATGGTCCCAAACAAATTTCACGTTCATTTCACCAATAAAACCAGTCACTCGTTTTTGACGCGAAATAGGCGGTTTTCGCCTGGAAACGTGTCAATCAAAGACCTGTATCGCGTTCATTCCCAGCTAAATTGCTTGCCACTCATTTCGTGCGCGGAAACCATTCGTGGTTTTACGAAACCACCTATCCACTATTTTCGCTCCAATATTCAAATTAAACCTTGTTTTCACAGGTTTTGTTTGCAAAAACTCCTCCGCATGCAATTTCTCCTCCTCACTGCTCCTTTCGCCCCCCGCCCAGCCTCTGAAAGAAGTTTAACCCAATACGCGCAGGGTTTTATGTAATAGTTTATTTATGTTGCAGGTTTCATGGTGGATGAGCTGTAAAGCCATCCCACAGTCACGATAAAGTAACAAAGGGTCAAGGATGACGATGCTCAGGCCAAAATCACGAAGAAAGGGATTCCACAGGTTCAAAATCATGGTTTGAACGGTGCCTCATGAGAATTGGTTATACAATGAAACCCTCGGCGTGCCAAAGACACCTGTACATTAATAAAGGAAACATAAGAAGAATAGTGAAAGACAACAGAGATTAAAGTTAAAGGTTAAAGTTAAAAAACCAAAGATTAAAAGACTTAACCAATGATTTACAAAGATAAAAAACACAGTGAATAAAGTAGAAAAATATTTAAAGAAATAAAACAGTCAGCAGAAAAGGTTTAAAGCCCGAAGATGATTATAAAGGCCTTAAATAACAATCAGAGACCTAAAGCAATTGTTTAAAGCAGAAACAAGAGAAAGACAGTAAGGTAGTTTAACTAAAGGCCAAATGCAAAATCAGAGGCCTGATCAGAGTTAAAGACCTGATTACTGAGTTTAATGATGAAATAAAGGAAAATTGGGCTTAAATATAGCCTCTAAAACATCAAAAGGAGTAGTTATTCCTTTAAATATATCAGACTGCCACCTATAGCCTACCTTTTATCTCAAAGGGCAAATTGACAGTTATTACACTAAAGAAGATATTTAAACTGTTAGGACAGTTATTGTAAAAGATAAGATAAAGCCGTAAAGTCAATCTTTCCCACTTATCTTTATCTTGGAGAGTAAAGACAGAGTTATTAAAACAGAGGGGTATCTACAGATGTTCCTACCTTATGCCTTGCATGGTTATCAAGGTCAGGAACATATTTACTCTGTCATAAATGACATTTGAACCCTAAAACATAGTTCCACCTCCTTCATTTGCAGTATAAATACTGCATTGGAATTCATTGTAAATGTTGGATTTTGATGACTGGTGCTGGAATAATACATAGTCCTTTGAAGCTCTTGAAGAGAAATTGATGTCTTGGAACTCATGCATGATCTGATTTGCTTTTTGATGGAAAAGGATTTCTTGCAGGATCCATAGGCTTTTTTGATGGTGAAGTTTTCTTTTGTTTATGTTTTCTAGTTTTCCATTATGTTTTCCATCTTGCTATGTTGCAGTAGGACAAAGAATTTACATTAAGAAATGTTTTCTAATGGCACCTTAAATATGTTTTTCCTTCACTGCCTTAATGTTTTCTTCTACTAAGATACATTAGATAAATCATTTATTGCTCTCTAACAAGTTCTTAGCTTGTCCATTTCTTGAATAATTTAGATCAGTTAGCATCAATTATGATTTATGGTTAGCCCTGCATATTGTTGCCACTGAAATATTCTGTTCTTGGAATCATCTCTTTAAAGCAGCTTTGTCTAGTTTTGTCAAAGAATTCTGTTTAAAATCATGCTCTTTGCCTTTACTTAGCTAAAAAAATTTTAAGGAAACCTTATAGCTGTAACTTTGGATGTTAGAGTTTTCTCTCCTTCTATGGTTATATTTACTTGTGTATCTTAAATTTTTTTCTGCTCTAGATGATAAAATCTCTGAAAGTTGGATAAGTTTCTTACCTTTCTAAGTTTTTATCTGAATGTTTGTCTTGGTTAATTATATTTTTTTCAGTATGAAATCAAATGGATTAGGTTCTGCTTATGCCTTTGATTCTCTTGTTGTTCTTATCAATTTTCTAACTCCCTCAGCTTACAAGTATATAAAGGATTCGGTTTCAATCGTTTATTAGTTTTTTGTTCTCAATCTTTATGTCCATTTCATAAATCCATCACAACCTTAAAAGATCCACCAACCAAGTAAAATTTCCCTACAAATTCTCTTAACACCATTGATGAACTTATCTAGACCTTGTTAGATTCCATTGCCTAATAACTTAACAATCTTCCATGTTTCCTATCTAAAATCTATCAAAGTATCATACCCAACCAAAAATAATCAAAATACCTTGCACTTAATATTTAGCCTAAAAAACCTTTTACAAGCAAACAAGTCATATATTTGCAAACAATTGAGAGATCCCTCTTCGAATCCAGGAAGGCTAGGTCCTTGGATTCCAAAGCTTGGTTTGATGTTACCCTTGTCAATTTGTATCTCAATCAATCTAGAAAATTATGGGGAGCTAACATAGTGGCGATCACGGTGGAACAGAGTTCATAGTATCCTGACAAACTCTTATAGACTCATATACATCCCTAGTTTGACTTAAAAACCAACCCATAGCCAGAGTAGAAACTAATTACTTCATCATCCTAGCAAGATAATGACTTAGTTAGGGGATACTCATTAACCTTAAGGTTGCATAAAGAAACTAAAAACCCAAAAGTACTCCATAGATTGATTTTTTATCAAGAATTTGGTGGTGGACCATTGTATACATATCTTCAAAATTTCAAAAAACAAATCCACCTGGCAACTCCACTAGCCTCTAGTAGGCCTTCCTCATCCCACTAGTCCAATAGGTTGTTTTAGGATTGTGTCAAATCAGTCCAAAACAGTTTTTAAAGCCTAGTTATACCTTGTGTGAATAAAGAGATCTGGCTTCACGAAGGATCTATACCAGATCACAGCCGGACCCAAATCCTCCTGAGATAGTTAATAATCCAGAAAGCATCCTTAGGAAATCTCCTAAATCCAAGACTTCAACTGTTTTCAAACCAATTCATAGAGCTAATTCTGTCCCTAAAAATCTCTCATCTCTGCAAGATACACAAGTTGACTTACCATTCATAAGAAACCCATCTAGAACTAAGTCACTTAGTGATATATATTAGATAGACTTTGAGCCTCCACACTCACCCCAACATAGTGGTAAACATATTGATAGCAGAGAAACCACCCCACCTGATATGCATTTCATTCATAACTTTGGTTTCTCTCATCCTATATCTACTTGATAGTCTCTTTCTGGTCCAAGTACTTCCGTTATCCATACACCCACTGTTCAAACTACTCCATTCCATCCTCCCCCTCCTTTCATAAACCCTCCACTTGTAAACACTCCATTTTTTCCACAACCTCCTATCATGGCAGCATCGTATGCTCCTCTAGTCCTTCCTTTACCTTTAGTAAATCTGCCACAGGACTATCAGTCCAAGATTCCATTATATGATGCTAGTGGTTCTATTACTGCTCAACTACATGTGGACAGGATGAATGACTATTTTGATAGAAATGAGATAGATGATGAAACCGTTAAACTCAGATTTGTTGCTCAAAATTTAGGGGGAGAAGAAATAAAATGGTTCAAAAACATAACCCCTAATAGTATTAATGACCTCCAAGATTTCCATCAATCATTCATAAACAAATGGTAAATTAGGAAGAACCCTCTCCAAATACTTTCAGATTACAACAACCTCAAGAGAAACACTGGGGAAAGTGTTCAAAATTATTGCACTAGATTTAATAGTGTTTATAACGCACTACCCCCATATTTGAAACCTCCACAGGGCTCAGCTTTGGCCAAATTCCATGAAGGATTTGATCCCGAAATGGCCTATCAGCTAAGAGAAAGGGATCCCTCAACTTTAGAAGACATGCAGAAGGGAGCTCTTAGTGTGGAAGCAAATCTGATTAAGAAGAGAGCTAGAATGAAGACTGAGAAGAGGGTATCATATAGGGATGAAGCTGCACCTTCCGCATCTGACTCAAAAATTGAAAGGATGATGGAGGAGATGATGAAGAGGGTGAACATTTATGAGAGAGCACAATCTAGAGAAAATCAATCAAATCCTGAAAACAGAAATCAATCCCAAAACCAAAATCATAAATTTATAAGAAATCAGCCTCAGAACAAACAAAGAGATGATGATCAACAAATCAGACCCCTTTTCCAAGACAACTATGTAGATGAAGAAGAAAGAGAGCCTGAGCAGTTGGAAGAAGAACATGTAAATGTCATAGGTTCGGATGATGAGGATAACACATTCCTTACTGAAGAAGATCAAAGGATGTTTTCTTCAAAACCAAATGAGAAATCATATGAAGATTCCGCAGACTATAGATTAGGATTTGAGAATGCCATAATGGAAGTCCATAGGCAGTATAACCTTAGGAGCAAGAAGATTCAAGATGTTCCTAAAACATATCAGCCAAACACTGCTGTTAGAAAAACCTCTGAACCTATCCCTAAAAATATATAAGAAAAAAAAAATACTATGGCTAAGAAAACCGAACTAAACAAGCAAAAGACTAGCCAGCCTAGTAATAATTCAAGCTGCCCTAGTACTTCAAATAGTGGCCCTGAAAAAACCTTACTGTCCAAACCATAAAATCAGAATCAGCAAATTAAAAATGTATAAAAGTTCATGGCTGATAAAACTTATGTAAATACAATAAAGACACCTGTGCCTTTCAGTTTTGAGGGGGATATTGCCAAAATCAAGATCACTATACCCCTCACTGAATTGGTAACCCAAGAGGTATATAGATCCCAGATTTTCAAAGTGTTAAACATGGGCAAGGATACTAATACCTTCAACTTAACTGATAATAAACCAAAACTGTTGTTTGGTCCTGAAGTAGAGGGAAGATATCAAGAAGGAGCAGTCCCTCCTTTCTATGTAAGTCTGAACATACATGACAAAATTCCGCATAATGCTATGCTAGACTCCGGCGCCTCACACAATCTCATGCAAAAGGTTGTGATGGAGAGATTGGTCCTAGAAATCACAAAGCCCTACAAAGAATTGTATTCTTTTGATTCCAATAGGGTTAAGTGTCTAGGCCTAATCAAGGATCTATGTGTCAATCTGGCACAAATCCCCGCTAAGAGTCTATTCATGGATATAGCTGTGGCTGACATCCCCCCAAAATATTGCATGCTTTTATCTAGGTCATGGGGGGGAAAAATCCAGGGAAACCTTCAAATGGAGATGACTTATTCCACCATCCCAGTCTTCAAGCAAACAAGAAGATTGTACCGGGAATCCCACATGAAATACATGGTGAGTAACATAGATAGGCCAAATAACACACCAGTTTATTCCATTAACTCAGACCTTGACTCCTTCATCTTGTACAATGAAAATGACATAAGTGAACAGGTGAATGACAATGAGAGAGAAATAAATCCACCAAAACATTCAAACCATCTTTCTAATCATGAAAATGACTCCCAAAACTCTAGCAGCCCCAAAGTACAGAACATTGACAAAACTAAAATTGACACCCTTTGGCATATGAGCTTGGATGGTTCTTATGGTAAGGCTGGATCAGGGGCTGGTGTTTGGATCCACAACACAAATGAAGGCCATTCCTATAGGTTAGATTTCCAATGCACCAATAATGTTGCAGAGTATGAGGCTCTCCTTATTGGTCTATACTTAAAAATCTCAAAGCCAAGAAAATCTTCATCCAAGGAGATTCTGAACTAATCATCAATCAAATTAATGGAGAATATTCAACCAAGAACCCTAGGTTAAGGGAATATAGAAATGCTGCCCTAGACCTTCTCAAAACCTTTGATAAATATGAGCTTACTTTCATCCCTAGGGCCCAAAACTGCCTTTCCAATGAGCTTGCCTTTGCTGCCAGCAATTTCTCTTTACCTTATGAAAATAATCAATGCCTCATCAAAATGAAGAACATGCCTACTATACCGGACAACTTGAACGATTGGAAAGTTTTTTACAATGATGACCAAATAGATGATTTTCTGCAATCTAGAAATGACTTTGCAAGCACAAAACAGAGTTTGAGATTTGAAAGAAATAATTTTGCTAAAAAAGAAACTCCCAAAATAGAGTTGTCCTTTGATGATTATATAAACCACCTTCAAAACCCCTGTGTAGCAGAAGTATTTGATAAATTAGATCAAAGAGAACTTGAAATTCTGCAGTACAAAGATGACACCTTTCCAACAGGCCTTACACCACTAGAAGAGTTGTTTGATTTTAATGATGTAGCTAAAAAACCAAAGATGGAACCCAGTGAAACAAATGTAGAAGAGTGTAACATTGGAGGGATGAAAGAGCCCAAAATAATCAAGTTGTCCAAAACTCTCCCATCTCACACAAAACATAAATACATTGACCTTTTTAGAGAATTTAAAGATGTGTTTGCTTGGGGGTATGAAGACTTGAAATCCTATGACACCAAAATCATCCAACATAAAATTCCTCTCAAAGAAAATTAGAAACCATTTAAACAAAAGTTGAGAAGAATAAACCCCCTCTTGTTGCCCTCGGTTGAGAAAGAAATCAAAAATATGTACGATGCCGGGATCGTAGTCCCTGTCCGATACTCAGAATGGGTGTCCAACCTTGTGTCAGTTAGGAAGAAGACCGGGGAAATTAGGCTTTGTATTGACTTCAGAAATTTGAATAAAGCCTCCTTGAAAGACAATTACCCCTTGCCTAAAATGGATCACATACTCCAAAAGGTAGTTGGTTCACAAAGAATTTCATTACTAGATGGCGTCTCAGATTTAACCAAGTTCTAGTCTTTCCAAGTGACCAACTTAAAACTTCTTTCACTACACCTTGCGGTAAGTTCATGTATGTTAAAATGCCATTCGGTTTAATGAATGCAGGGGCTACTTTCCAAAGGGAAATGGACATAGATTTTTCATAATACATAGGTTACTTCATATTCATATACCTTGATGACATCGTTGTCTACTCTAAGACTGATGAGGAGCACTTAGTCCACTTGGGAAAAGTCTTTGAAAAATGTAGAAAGTATGGCCTGTCCCTAAATCGTAAGAAAAATTTGTTTGGCCTTCAGGAAGGAAAAATCTTAGGTCACATCATCTCTCAGGAAGGAATCAAGATAGATCCCAAAATAATAGAAGGCATCTTACAAATCAGCCATCCTAGGAACATGAAAGAGTTGCAATATTTCATTGGCAAGATTAACTTCCTAAGAAGATTCATCCCTAACCTTGCTGATATCCTAAGAAATATCATGAATATGTTGAAAAAGGAAGTAGGAGTGAAGTGGAATATGGAAGCGAAACAATCTTTTGAGCCGGTAAAACGAGCACTCACAAAAACACCAGTCTTAATCAACCCTAACTTCACCAAGGACTTTTACATTTTCTCCTTTTCCTCTAAACATATTGTGGCAGCAGTATTGTTGCAAATGAAAATCATGGGGCAAGAGAATCCCATAGCTTTCTTTAGAAAAGCGTTAAGGGATGCCCCTCTAAAGTATAAAATTATGGAGAAACAAGCCTTTCCCTTAATCAAATCTTTGAAGGATTTTAGAGTTTATATTTTTCATTCACATATCATAGCCTTTGTCCCAAACATGGTTGTCAAAGATATACTTAATCAAGACCCTGATGGTAAAAGGGGCAAGTTGGTTGCTACCATTTTAGAATATGACTTAGATATCAGGCCCACCAAACTCACCAAAGAGTAGGGATTAGCAAAACTCATGGCTGAGTCAAACTTCCAAGCTTTAGATATGCACATGGTTGATTTTTTGGAAGAGATAGAAGAATGCACAACACCATTCATTGAAGAAAAATTCATGAACTCTCATTGGTATGCTGACATCATATATGTGTTGCTTTATTTGAATGCTCCTCCTTCTTTGTCAAAAATAAAATCTAGATTTGTCAAACAGGAGGCTTTAAATTATTTTATATTAGATGGAGTTTTGTATTGGAAAAAAGTTGTGGGAATTTTACTTAAATGTTTACTTGAGGTTGATGCAGGAAAAATCATGCATGATCTACATGAGGGAGAATGTGGAGGACATCTTAACTAGAAGACCACAGCAAACAAGATCCTCAGGTCTGGATACTATTGGCCCACCCTATTCCAAGACACCCATAAGTTAGTCATGTCCTACCACAAGTGCCAAATCTTTGATGGCAGGAGAAACCTCTTACCACTACCTTTGCAACCTATTAGTGTTAAGGCTCCCTTTCAACAATGGGGTTTGGAATTCATTGGGGAAATTCACCCATCATCCTCAGCCCAACAAAAATGGATCCTCATGGCCACTGCTTATTTTACCAAATGGATAGAGGCCATACCCACTAGGAATGATACTAACTTTGTCATCATCAAATTCCTTGAAACCAACATACTATCCAGATTTGGTTGTCCTAGGAAAATAATCACAGATAATGCTGCTACCTTCAAGTCCAAGAGGATGGTATATTTCTGCCATAAATATCAGATCACATTAGGCCATTCTACTTCCTACTACCCCCAAGGAAACGTTCTAGCTGAATCCTCCAACAAAAGCCTTGTTAATATCATCAAAAAGTTGTTGGAACAGAATCAGAAATCTTGGCATAGTAAGCTTATTCATGCTTTATGGTCCGATAGATTAACCACCAAGATATCAATAAATATGTCTTCCTATTAGCTATTTTATGGTATGTTGATGTAGTCTCCCAACATACTTAGGAGTTCCGGCCATGAAACTTCTTCAAGAAGTACAAGCTGAAGAGAATGATATGCAGAGAAGGATCAATCAAACCATTCATTTATAGCAGTCAAGAGAGAAAGTGTACAAAAGAAGACAAATAGTCCAAGAGAACATAAAAAAAATATTTGACAAAAGGACTAAAGAAAATGATTTCCAAGTTGGAAATGTAGTTCTAAAATGGGATCCCAGAAGGGAAGACAAAGGAAAACATGGTAAGTTTGAAAATCTGTGGAAAGGCTCCTATATCATTGATTTAGTGAGGGGCAACAATGTTTTCTTTTTAAAGGAACTTCACTAGTACAAAATGGCTAATTAGTTACTAAAAATTGACTAAAATTTGCATATAAACATCCATTTTTTAGTCGGTGACTAGTAGTAGCTAATATACAGTATCTTATAACACAACCAAAGTTCAGTTTTTTTAGGTTAATCGTTAATTGGTTGTCTCAATTTTATCGTCTAGTAGTATATTTCTTCATTAATTTGGTCATTAATTTAGTGATTGATTTAGTCATTAATTTAATACCGATTGGTCACCGATTTAATCATTGATTTAACAATTAATGACTAAATATACAACAAAATATATTACTATATGATCACCCGAGAAACCACGTGTTATAAGATACTGTAAATTAGCTACTAATAGTCATATATATGCAAATTTTAGTCATCGTTTGAAACCAATTAATGACCGAATAAATATGACTAAATTTTGGTCGTGTTATAAGATACTGTAAATTAGCTACTAATAGTCGTATATGTGCAAAATTTAGTCGTTATTTGTAATTAAAAATTTATCATTTGCAGTAGTCATTTATTCATTATATAAACGACTAATTTAGTATTATTTTAATTAATAATCCTTATAAATGACTAATTTAGTCGTATATTCATTTTATTTGTGTTCATCATTAATCAATATAAACTACTAATTTAATAGTTTTAAATTGATTTTGTGTTCCTTATTACTCAACATAAATTAATTTGAATGATTTAAAAAATGGCATACAATGTGCATGTTCATATAATATGAAAACACAAATTTGCATATTTTAATTACAATACTAAACAATATCAAGTGCAACTATAAATAATTTCAACCACATAAATTATATTATATGAAATGTTAAAGTATTACAATATGATTTTCCAACTTAATATTGGTTGGACTACAATTTACACATGAAATGGTGTTTCATCACTTCAAAACATTATCGTTCTGTTTTCAAGGAATTGCAGGTGAATTCACCAACTCTAAATATTTAACCATAAGTCTTTATATGTGTGTCTTATGTGGGATATTGGCTCTAAGGATATCACCAGACCAGTTCTCCTCTCTTTTTGCATTTGTCGCTCCAATGTTATTGCTCCCCTCTTTTTTCAATTCCTGCTTCTTACCATCAATACTGAGTTCATTTTCTGAAAACAAAAGAAGATACAATGAAGAGTATAAAACATGAAAGACAATGAACACTAGAATATAAACTAAATTAGACTATAAATAGTTTATACGACATATACCTCAACATCAGCAATGTCAAAGCCATTTTTCCCCGTACAAGTAAACAACTCAAACAAATTTTCTTCATTGGGATGATAATGGCCACTATAATGTGGCCAGATAACCTGTATAAACAAAGAAAATAAAATGTCACCATATATAGAAAAGAACATCTTAATAACTTAGTATTCAACTTTCAAGGAAAGCTTAGGAAGAATCATGTCAACTAAGTTATATGCTAAAAAGCTCAAGCTGTAGATAACTTGTGAAAACAAATAATATGAGGTTTGATGTTTAATCATTGTCGTTTTATTCACAATGATATTTCATTTTCTAACACATGAACTTAGTTAAGTATATAAACAACATGTACTCAAATAACAACATGAAAGTAACTTTTTCTGATAGTCACGAAAATATTTTAACACAAAATAGCTATAAGGATTCCAATCAATATAGTGTAATACTAATTTCATCTTCAAGCTTTGGTTGTTTTTTAAATGGACATGATACTAAGTATTTTCAATTTCATAGTTAAAAGACAACAAAATCAAAAGAAACGTCCAAAATATAACAATCAAACAATAAAGAGAGGATATCATGGAATGGAAATTGCAATTATAAAAAATTCATTTACCTTTCCACTGATGTCATGTCTGGCATTCCTAAAACATTTGATTGCCCAAAATAACTATGAAGTGAAATATCACAACATTAAAAACCATAGGAATTCCTACTAGAAACGTTTCCAAATTGGATGGCTTAGGTGTCTAAGTGATCTCTAACAACGAATGAACCATATCCAAGACGTGATATACATTGTCTCCCCATCCTTTTTCCAATCACATTTCCTGTAACCTGCCCACAATAAAAAAAAGTTGACGGTGAGATTTTTATGCATATTTAGTCAAAGCACAAGATAAAAAACAACCAACCATTCACTTGTCAACATGAGAGAGCATAGATAACCACAAACTTGATCAGGCAAAATTGTGAGCAGGCTACCTTGAAATTTTCTTAATTACATATGTCTACTAATGTTGACTGGATACAAACATAGAATATTTTTCTTCTTGAGAAATCCCACAAAATCCCCTTGTTTCTTGGGCATGAAGCTTTCTAAATGAACTCCTGATTTGTTGTACAAAGCAGATAATACATGCTCCCCCTTTAGTCTCTTAATATCTTCCAAAACAGTTCCAAGAACTTCTATTGCATGACCATTTTCTAATAAGCTTCCTAGCTCTGTACCTTCATCCTTGATTTCCCTTGTTATATCTTGAATAAATAATATCCCTTCAACAACCAATTTTGCGAGAATCCTACCAAGGAACTCAGGAGCCTTGGGCGCATCAATAGTAGCATCCTCCAATGAAAATAGTACAGTATCCAACCTAGAAACATCAAAATTACATATATTTATAATTTATAATCGCAAATGACCATAGACTGTAGCAATCCTAAAATAAATTCAAACTTGAATAAGAACGAAAGAAAATTTTCACACTACCCTTCAGTAAGTTGTCCTTGATTTAGCAAGAAAGGCTCATACTTACATAAATGTGTAAGTAGATTCCCTAGAAGATCAATTTCAACATCTTTCCTGACAAAAGAATCTAATATCCAAAGCAAAACCATAGTTGAATGGAACAATGGTGCTTTAAGGTCATCCACACAAAAAGTTGCCTCCTTCAAATCTCTCACAGTGGATGGTATGTCATGCAAAATTAAGAAAAAGTCAGGGAAACTTGTCGACTTCTCTGAAATACATAATGAAAATGCATGGAAGCTTTGTAAAGGAATGCACCTATAATATTCTTTGATTGCCATTTCAGCTTTTTTCCTAAGTTGAACCTCAATGAGTTGTGAACTCAAATTTATTTGAGAAGAATGTTCTTACAGTTGAAATTCAACATTTGTAGTCTTCCCACCTCTATCACCTGATGAGTATGAATTCTTAAACTCTCTTATGTCATTATCCAAAACATTTCTTTCCTGGACACATGATTTTGCAAATAAAGGCTTTTCTGTAGCATAAGTACTCGTCAAAATTTCATCTCTCATACCAACTGGCATCCGGTCATAACTGCAACCTGAAATTGGACCTGCACATGTTCGTCTATTACTCAAAGATGTGAATGGTGGAATATCTGCTAGAGCACTATTATCATATGGAAAAGGTTGAGCCCTCCCCCCTATTCCCTTGCCAAGACCTCCCTTAGGACCAAGAGTCAAGTGGCCATCATCAGAAGCTTTGTGTGTTGAAAGGCTTGGCATAGACTGATTTTCAAATTGAGCCCTATCCACAATCTGAACATCCTGACTGGTGAATCCACGGTCACATGATCCCATATGGGGTTGTGGCCCTTTAATCCCACCCATATGTGGAATTGAAACCATCTGTGCACCTGCCATGTAAGGTGGCATCGCAAGTCCTCTCACACCATGATCAAGTGGTGTCACAAGTCTTCGACCTGAATGTCCCATATTCGTACCTCGAGAGTGACATCCCTGTCCATGTAGTTCTTTCATAGCATCCCGATGCACTTCCTCTATTTTCTTGTGGCCCTCAACTTTCCTCCTTTGTTTCCATCCATTCATCCTCACATCAATCAGATCCTTCAACATGAACCTCAGCCTAGAGGGAAGCCCTTGGTTATTGGACATTTTTGTCATCCTATTGAAGTAAGCATCAATATGTTCCTTTGCCTTTGAATGGTCAATCATATGACCAATAGTGCTCATCAGTTTGCACAAATATTCAACATTTTCCTCCTCTGGATGTTGAAATTCACCAATTAATTTCTTGATGCATGCATGCATAATTCTTTCGGTTAGCATACGTTCTTTATAAATCTCACCAATAAACCTTATATTTCCTAGCATTCATCATCGTGTTGTAGCCTTCTTCTCCCGTCTTTCTTCTGTTGAAAGGATTTTTTCACCATGCTCTTCTGCTTTCTTAGCCTTTACCTCTTCTCTTTCATATTTTTCAAATTCTTCCTGACATTTGTTGAAAAGAACTCGCTTGAAAACAACCTTCGCATTATCGTCATAAAATTATGGTTTTCCTGTAGCAAGATGAAAACAGAATTTTGCATACATTTCACAAAAATCCGGCTCCATCAAGGCTTTGTCAAATATTTCAGATATTATACCATGAAGACACGATGCAAAGTCAATGTTCACTTCTTTGACATGTTCAAAAAGTATCTCAAATTTTCGGGGAGTTAATTTATTAAGGATGGATTTAATTTGTCTTTGTTTCAATTGATCCTCATTAGAAACCTTGCGCACTTCATATCGGTTCTTTGATATATGAATTGTGGGCAAAGAAGGTCGTGGAGGAGGAATCAAACCCCTCGGCAAAATAGAAGCACGTTGCCACCTATCAGCATCAAAATTATTTCTCACTAGTCCAACTTGTGGAAGTGGTGCTTGCACATAAGGCCCTCCAGGAAGGATGACATTCACGCATTTTTGTTGAACAGGTATTTCTTTCAAAGCCAATATTATAATCTTGGCACTGTCGAAACGCAGCAGAGGAACCACTAAGATCTGCATCCATCTGCATATCACAGCCAACAGCAACAGCATCCACCGGCTTGGCCCATCTATCATCATCCAAACTGGCCATATTTCTCCCACGACGTTCAAGTAGATAATTCCCACTCAGCTGCCTACCAAGTCCTCTTGCAGTGCTTGCTAATGCATCAACCTCTCCTACATGACTTGCATGTGCTTGGGAATTTCCAAGTAATTCAATAGTGTCTGGACAAATTTCAAAATGATTTGGTAGATCTTTTCATTGATCCTTAATTGTCAACAAAAAAACTCTGGAGTCCTTTCTGTCTCCTGAAAATTTAGTAACGAAAATAGCTACTTGATTCATAGGAGTTAAAATCTCAGCTGCATCTTCCCAGTCATCCACTTTTTTCTAGACTTGCTTCTCAGGGTCTTTTGAAGAAGTCTTACTTTTGACAACATCGATTACTATTTTGGATGGTTCTGGAAGGTTCACATATTCCTTCTCCTCTTGAACCTTATAAGCATTATATAAATCCGTGTGGGAGCTGTAGCATTTTCCTTACTGAAAAAAGTATTTTTTCTTCTTTTTTTTGACAACTACTACCTTGGCAGCATCACCAATATTTGAAGCATTATTCTTTGCAAAAACATTGGAGGAACTTTTATTCTCCTTTTCTGTCAATCTAGCTACTAAATCTTGGTTGCCTTCACTTTCAACAAGCAAAGATGACACCTGAAGTTGAGCAGACATTTCACAAATATCACTATTAGTGGTGAATACTTTACCCTTATCTTGTGTGTCAATTTCCTTCACATTGGCAGCTGAACATTCCCCAAGTACTTTAGCACTATCATGGTTAACCCTACCTTTGTTTCTATATCCAGAAGATTGTTTGCAGTCAACAACTTTGTTACCAGGCAGAAAACCTAGTTTTTCCTCCAAAATATCCATATCAGCTTTAGCGAGCACTTATATAGCTTCTTATTCTAATTCCCATTCAAACACCTTGCCTATCTATTGTTAACTGCTCAGATACAACTAACACTTCACCCTTTTTCTCTTTGAGCAAATTTTGATCAACAACCACTATTCCATTATCATGTGTAGCCAGTTGAGATGCCAACCTACCCTCATGCATTCCATTGATTTTTCTCTCCCCAACATGCAAACTTGTTTTTTCTTTTCCAATGACAGAATTGGAAAAATAATTCAGCTCTTTGTTTATGTCAGCATCAGGTGAACTTGACAACTCAGTTGGGGAATCAGAAATCACAAAAATTCCATGCTCAGGATGGAGAACATTTCCACGATATTTCTTCTCTCCAATTACAAAATTAACAAAATCATTGTTGCGGCTTTGTCTAGCATTATCGCTTGATGATTCAGAATGTTTATTCTTCACATTTCTAGGTTTTGAATCTGATTTAATGCCATCCTCACTGCATGTTGGGTTCTTCAATGTTCCTACAAGAACATTATTGTTATCAAACTTCATATCTTCTGCTGCTTTCTTTACTACTCCAGCATCCCTTGTAGAAAACTCTATAACTAGCCCAGAATTTTTTATTTTTCCTTCATATCCCTTACCAGAGCCTCCCAAAGATGAAGACTATCAGCAATGATCAATTCACTCACAGATTCTAAATCTTGTAAAGGTTCCAAGGTTCCCCTGGAAATATCCCTTTCAGTGATCTCATCTACAGATGATGAAACTCCTGATATCCTTAACAAGTGAGTGTCCACAACATTAACCATGTTTCCTGATGACTTCTTTGGCAATAGTATCTTTTCACATTTTGTGGGATTGCTAAATGAACCACAAGGATGGGTTGCAGAATCAGGCTCTAGTAGTGAAGAATGCAGTAACCGTTTCTATAGTTAGGTCAGAATTAGCCCCTCCATCAATAGCTTTAATTGTCTTATGTAGGGTTGTCATTAAAGGAGTTGTTGAGGTAGAGGATGAAGTCCGACTCAAAATTAACTCCTCCACCTGCCTGTTAGAACCACTAAGTTTAGACTCCTCTGTAACCACCTCTCCTTTTGACTCCCTTTCCATATTTGAAGAGCTTCCTACCAATGACACATGTTGTTGCATCTGCTACTTTTTAGGCTTGTACTTAGATTTTGTCATCTTATTTGAACATTCATTTTTTGAAAGACCTCCTTGTTTTTTAGATATTTTTTTCTTCTTTTCACTAGTATGATGATATAATCCAGACTCAAGTGCAGAAACTATAGAAGAATTTGAAATCATACCATCAAAGATATCACATGTTGTCGCAGCAGGCATGTTCACTGGTGACAATTTAACTCCATCTACTTTATCTATAGTTAATACTTCAGATGGAGGACTGATGGAAAACTGTAAACTACAATTATCTTCGTTGTTGACAAATGAAACTGTAAGAGAAATTTATTGATTGCCAAGATATTCTAGCAAGGAGTTTGTCTTTCCATCCAGAACTTGAACTGGAGCCAGAGTGGTTTCTGAAGCTTGTGGGAATGGTTTCAATATATCTAGCATCTCACCAGAATGGATCGTATCCAGTTTATTTTGTCCTGTTAATGGGCATGAATCATTTCATATTTCGATTTTTGTCTTTAAAGGTTGATGAAAAGTAGATGAAATGTTACCATATGACCCAGTTGTCATCGATGAGTAGAAATTCATTGGGCATGAACCACTTAAAGAAAAAGAACTTGAAAGTGGATGTCTGTATGTAGGCAGTCCTGCTGATGGAGGAATGGAATCTTTAATTGATAACACAACATCCTCGTCTGTTTACAAATCTAACTTCATACCTTTTGGACCAAACTTCAGCTCTTCGTGAGTCTTAGGGTGAGTGATTTTAAGATCCATATTGGTCTGTTAGGTAATATACTGATTTATTGGTCCATTGGGGAATATACTGTTGGGGAATTTTTTTGGGTCATATATTGTTAAGCTTTAGCACCTAAATTCCTCACACAAAACCTCTCTGCTGTCATACCATTGAATTCCACATGTGTTTTTTTTACATTTACACATCATGATGCAACCCAGAACGATAATAGGTGTTGTACTGAAACCAAACTCTTCTACACCAAGGTGAGTATCTATGACAACATATCTTCCTGTTTTCAATTGACCATATGTTTGTAGAATTGTCCGACCATAAAATTCATTAGCCACCAATTTCTGATGAGTCTTTGCTAGCCCAAGTTCCCAAGGCAGCCCAACATTTTTTATTCATGTCCAACAAGATGCTCGAGTACCACCATCATTTCCTAAAATCAATACATGATCTGCATGGCCCTTTACTACACCACTTGCTATCACTCCAACTCCAACTTCAGAGACCAACTTTACGCTGATTCGAGCTCTTGGATTAGAATTCTCCAGCATAATCCATCAAAATAGTCAGATACGTCTTTATTACCTTCCAGCACTGCAAACCTCATATCTTGAACATGAAACCTTACACATGCAAAGCCCCCCAATATTTGGTTTAGAGGAAGGCAGATGGTTTTGACCAACTTTGGTTGACTCTTTAGTTGAAACCAATTTCTATCACATGTAAAACTCTCTTGATATGGATAAGGCATGAGTGAACTTTTCATTACCCCAAATGTACAAAGAACATGTTATACAAGGTTGATTGCAACAGTTAAAAGTTAAAACTCTAGTTTTAATTTGAATAAATTCTCACTGTTGGAGTCAAATCTATGAAAGTGAATGATATCCGAACATAGTGTTTGAGATAGAAAGGATTTGTCTTAGATAAAAAGGGGAATCCATGGCATGATGCTAGGCAATATGCCCCAATGCAGACATAGTATGACAGAAAAAAGCAGATATTTACTGAACTGCTTATGATTTTATGTGATAGATTAGTTTCCCATATCCTCACAAACTGTTCAACAGATAGCCTTGTTATGCAGAAGTAACATATTCATGATTGAAAACAACTCTATATTTGTATTCCTTATTTTCAAAGTCTTAGTTTTATTATCATGGAAGGATTTCGATGTTCATCAAACAACTATAAATGGTGGGCAAGAAGAGCATCCGACACACTTCAATGTTTCAAATCCTATGCTATTGTCACTAAATTGTCCAATGGGTCACATTATAAAAACAAATTAGGAATTACAAAAAGTATTCTCCCACAGGCCATGAGTAATTTCCATGGTGGGGTTGTGATCTGGCAGCAAGCCAAATAACTGATGATGACTCCCCAGGTTCAGGATCTAGATGGAATACAAGTAAGGGTACTTTTAGCTATCTAACTTATAATAAAACCTAATTTGTAGATGCAATGAAGTTTGAATCGATGAGCAGGCAATGTACCTCACAGTGTTGACTCTGTACTATACCATACAGTATTGTGAGGGGTATATCCTCTTCTGTCATGCATGGGAACTCATTACTCTGAGCTCTAAGTGTGTTATAACTAGTATGGATTCAGTCATTTCACTTAATCAAGCTCAGCTTACAATGAGTTACCCAAGTTTCAATAATCATTGCCCTGTCAGGGCTCTTTGGCCAAGTGTCCCAGGGGAAAGAAGGGAAGGACTCATGGCAACACAGTTGAAACTTAGACAGACATGGCTCCTAAGGACTTAGACACTTATTGGCTTTCTCATTTTGTCAGAATGCCATTTCATAATGCCATTTCTGGGAGGATAATCTCATTGAATCAGTTGGGGTTGCTGAGTTGGGTTAGGAAAAGTGGCTCTCATGGACATATGGGAAGGCTCTAGCATGGATGGCCCGAGGACACATGCATATTTATACAAGCCTTAAGCGTTTCCCTTGCTTTCCTCATTGGAGAAGATAGGATATAAAAAATTTATAGCTTTTGAATAGATGACACAACCTCTTCTAGGATTATTGTCCAAGATTGAATATGCCTCTTGCATTTTCAAACTCAAAGAGTTGGCATTACTGGTTATTTCCAATTTTACTAGGCATTTTTCTAGTTTCATGCCATTAGGTTCCAATTTTGAATCCCGTGGGTGAGGCGTGCTATCCAATAGTTTATATTGGGGTTTGCAAAAAAAATCCAGAATATGAAAATGAAGGAAACAAGGGTTTTGCTTCATGTATTCTCACAGTTGGTTGATCCCATGGAGTTAACAATGTAGCTTTATTCATCAACAATAGAGAAAATCAGTGACAAATAACAATGATTGTTTATTTTGAATCCTTTAAGTATGAGATCACAGAAGACAGTAAGTCAGATTCAAATTTCAAAGAGGACAACTATCATTGAAGGCACAACAAGTCTTAAATGTGTGGAAGAATTTGTCCTTTTGCAAAATTTTGTACAAGGCAGGAGGGATATTACACCTAACTCCAGGGCACACTGAATTAGTTATAAGTATTCAATAATTTTTGCATACAGATATCAGTGTCACTCAAGCAGTCCTCCTTGATATCTTTGGCCACAAATGATGTAGAAATATAACATGTCAGAATCAGCTTCCTATGGATGATTGCAGCTGTGAAGTTTGTAGCACCAAGAGTGGATTATGTAACCATTACATGTGTGTTATTTGGAGCAAACTTGACTTTCAAGTGAATACTTTCTAATGGGTAGTCTGTGATCTTTTTTCCCACTAGACATAGAGAGATTGTGCAATCGGTGAAGGAGAAATAAGCAGGGGTATCAGTAGTAAGGATTGTGCAGGGTCATTCAAAATACTTTTCATATGTATGGCTTGTAAGAGAACACTGTAATTGTTAGGGTAAAGGATGTTTTTCAGCAATGTGCACCTACTTGTGATAGGAAAACCCATGTGAATGAATTTGATTGTGTTCAGAGGATATTTCATGGAAGTGAGAACTCCAAGGGGAGTAAACTATTTTGAAATTCCAAATAATTATTGGAAAGAGTGGAGTTGATGATGAGGCTGCAATTTGTAAAGTGATGCAACGTTTTTTTCAAGAGTTAGAGATAGGATTATACTTGGGGACCTCCATATTCCATTTGTGAAATACCTTGTTTGATCCAATGATATGGAAAATAAAGCCCTGTTGAGAAAATAGATTGTCATCATTGAATCAAGAAAATTGTACAAAAATGAACTCTACATGATACTCTTCGCATTAAGAGTGGTGTTTGGCAATAGTATTTTTATACAAACCTTAGATCACATTAAGTATTTCCTTCCAAGTGGAGATAGTGGCATCATTATAATACTTGATGTTCCATGACAAGCAACGATTCTTCACCTATAGTAGACTTGGAATTGAGGATCTTAGCTAAAGCAATACTGGCATTGTCGAATATGCTTACCAAAAAACAGATAATTTTGAAAGGCCTTCATCTTACTACGTGAAATAAGGATAAGTTTTCAAAGATGTTGAGGATTAAAAAGATGAAACTAATGCCTCTTACAGACATTTATCACAGGTCAAGTGGCAGACTTGTTGGCAGATTTTAGTTGCTTTTGAGAGAATAATACAAAGGAAAATGGATCCCAAACAACCCTTGTTCAATAGCACAAACCTCAAAGAGAAAGGAATGCTCCCATTCTGATCCATAATTATGGTGATAAGAGGACTTAGGGTGTATATATAAATATATATACATGTGCCATATTGGAAAACGTTTTGATGAGCCAACCTAAAAAATAGCAATAGACCAACCTGTTCATTTTGGAAGCCAACTTGAATACCTTTCTTTGGATGCATTACAAATTATTTTTCAGCTAATTTCGAAGATTTCCCATCTTTTGTGGGGTCTCTGCCTACAATTCCATTAGAGGAACCCGAGGAGCATTGGTATTCATGACATGGAGATTTCACACTTGGTTTGTGGGCCTGCTTTGAGGAGAAGCCCCCTGCATGGAGTTTTCATTCACATTTCATAGGCTACATATTGTATGTGGAAACCCATTTATTCTCTTTCAAAGAATGAGGGCATGTACAAACCCATATATTCCCCTTGAAGGCTATAATTCCCAGTCTGAAGTCCCTACATTCACCATTTAAAGAGGACTTGGGTTTGGCTCGTGTGATTTAAGGAGGAAGAATATCTTTGAAGACCGAATTACTCTATAATTTCCTTTAAGTCATTACTTTATAATTTCCTTAAAATCATAAATAAGTTGTGCTAGATCTTCAACGGAATAAATATCATGATGTGGAGGCCTAATAAGTCCCACATTAGCAGTTGAGTTTAGTTTAACATCAATATCACCAATGACTTTATGGCCAATGGAGCAGCATCCATCACATATACACATGAATGCAAAGATTTTCCACTCATCCTATAGACCTTGAAACTTCATAACAGTGGACATAATATCAGGAAGCTCAGGCACACAACAAAGAAGTAATAGAGCATATTTGATGTGCCAACTTCCAAGTGACATTGAATGAATTCCTTCATGGAAGGATGGGATATGTTTTTTGATATCATAACAACATCAGGATCATAATGTGTGCTCAATCTAAACCCACTTATGCCTTCAATTTGGGGCTTCTTTTGGTGGTTGGAACATCTCTTTCACCAATCTCCTAATCAATCCTTCCTCCTAACAGGCTTGTAACAAAAACTGATAAATTTCACACGTAGGTGGTTCCCACTTCAGAAAAACTAGTGGTTCCCCTTACAGCTTCACTAAAGCTAGCCATTGCAGCCACCAAACCATGTTTATGATAACCAACATAATCATGCATTGAATTATTTCACCGTTGAATACCACCATTTCAAAAAACACTAGAGTGTGAAGTTTTCCGAACCTCTGAGAATAAAAAATCATTCATCAGTCAATCCATTTTTTTTGCCTCCTTGCAAATGCTAATTTTTTCCCTTAATGTTTAATATTTCCTGTTAATAAAGTCAATTACTTAAAAGCCCAGGGAAAATTTTATCTGCTTTTTTATTAGGAAAATAAAGGCCTCACATACCAACTATTAGTAAAATGAACAAACCATGAAATGTGGAGAAAATTACTCCTTTCAAGTGCTAATTTTTGCCCTTAATGTTTTATTATGACTGTTAGTAAAAGAAATTACTTAAAATCTCAGGGACAATTATATCTGCTTTTTGAGCAGGAAAAGAAAGGCCTTACATACCAACTATTGGTAAAATGAACAAACCATGAAAGGTGGAGAAAATGAAGAAGGTGATATTATCAATGTTCCAATTATGAGGAAGGTAAAATTATGAGGAAGGTGAAATGTTCCAATGTCTTATCAATTATGTTTTGGTCCTTCTATGCTTGTTCAACATTCTTATATCTCTTTTTCCAGTCCTCTCTAGCCCTACTATCTTGTTCTTAGAAAGTAGTTGAGTTCAAATTCAAGAACTCGTAACTTTGCAAAAACTACAATTTTAATGCCCACTAATTTTATCACTCTTAACTTGTTCTTGCAAGATACATGTAATTCCACATACCACCAAAACAATGCATATCCTCACCATATGTGGTGATCGAATCTTTTCTACCTAAGGAATTATTCCAAACCATAGACACTCCCTTTTACAATTTGACCAAAAATATTTTTACAACTTGATGCGATAGAAAATATATTTTTGGATATGCCTGAACTTTTGTCCTCCACATAACATCTTTTTTTGTCATTTATATAGTTGCTACTACTTTCCAAAACTATGTTATTTTCCCCGTGACGTGGGTATTATTTGATGTCAATGCATTCAATTTTGGTTCATAAACATTATAGTTTGAGAAAATTCCAAAACAATGACACCCAAAGCATAAGTGCAGAGCTAAAACTGAACAGAGAAATATGGATGAAAGAAGTCCATGCTATTGGATAAATTAGAAGCTAGGCACCAGATAGGATAATTTTAACAGTGTCTAACACATGACCACAAAGTAGGTTAATGGCACTAAGAGTTACTCCTAAAGCAAACACTGTGGGACTTAAAAATGCATAATAAATGGCTGACTATAATTAAGGGAGGTAAATAGTAGACTCTATTCCAAAAGGAGTAAATTGGAATCTACATATAAGGTAATTATGAACTTTTGAAATTCTTGTATAAGATAATATAATGTTACTAATGTCCAACAAATGACCACAAAAATAGGGCAATGGGAATGAAGAGTACAACCAGCATGAATACAATGTGGGAGTGCTAGTGCAACTCTTAGAAAGTGTCAAAAATAATACAAAGAAAGAAAACAACATAAGTATAACATAAGAACAAATGTATAGTAGACAAAATACATGTGGGAACCAAGCAAGAGATCAACCTTCAGATATCTATATGAATTTTGAAATGATAAAACCTTTGCACCTAATCTTATTGTTGTTAAAAAGGAGATCATGTGCAGCATGGTATTTCTACAAGTCTCGATCTAAGTAGAGAATGCTGAGATCAAATGACCAAATTGATTTGCCAATATTTTCCCAGATTACTGCTTGGAACCAATGGCCATGGATTGTTCTAGGATAACCTAAATATGTTCCTAAAACCAATATTAAAGCCTCTAATGGTTTCTGAATTATCTGTAGACCCTGGTTGGAAAACCTTAATTGGAAAAATGGTGGCATGTGTTGGGACCCTGTGATTTGGCCGATTGGCAAACCAAATGACAAGGCAACATCAAAACTAGTCTTTATAGCTCTAGGACCTATCCTTCCTAGTCTCAGAGAGGGATCTCTCAATTTTTTGCAAAGATGTAAGCTTGTTTGCTTTTAGAGGTTGATTTTAGGCTAGTTATGAAGCATGAGTTTGTTTGATTGTTTGTTTGGGCATGATGATCTAGGGAACATAGATAGAAAAGGGAAATCCCTAAGTCATTGGGCAATGGAGTCAAGTGGAAATGGTAACAATTTTGTAGATGAATCAGGGATATCAAAGGGCAAATCTAACTTGGCTATTGGATCTTCAGAGTCTTTCAGGTGAAATGAAATGAAAATTAAAGGTTTAGAATGAAAAGCAGAACTAAGGGAAATTAAGGATCCTTAATTATATGTACTTCTCAATAAAGGGATTTAAAACATTATCTGAACATGAAGAGATATTCCATAGACAGGGCTAACCATAAATTCTAGAAATCACACTTCAGCAAATAATAATTCCAAGACACACTTTTCAAATAAAATCCAGGAGTCGAGGAACGCTCTAGTTCATCCAAATATTTTACTTGAAAGGATAAGAAAACATTTAAGATTCACAAATAACTGCATTCATAGAAGAGGGAACTCCTAGGCATCTAAGACTGCAATTATAAAGACCTTCAAAACAATTATTTGAGCAAGTACAAAGGGTATGATCAAAACAGACCTCTTTGGCAAACTTTGGACAATGGTACTTTGAAGGGAGACTTCAGAAACAGTTTTTAAGTAGCAACAAGTAAGCAAGGAAAACCATAAATCATTCTTGAGGCAAACTGTATGAACTATTTCAGAAATAAACAAGCATAAGGGTTCGAGAGAGAAATTAAGAATTCTCTATAATGCCTCAGCAGAAGAAAACATAAAACAGTGAAGAGTAAACAGGTCTAAGGTGCTTCTAGGAGACATTTCTTAGCCTACAGTTTTTACTCTACTGTAGTAAGAAACGATGAAAACATAATGAAACAGGAAATAACAATAATAGATTTAGAATACTTCACCAACAGCCAAGCTCAGGGATCCAATGACAGAGCTTTTTCCATCAACAAACAGGTTAAAACATCCACAAGTTCCAGAACATCAATTTCTTTTCAACTTTAGCAGAGCTATGTATTACTTCAAAAGAGTCATCAAATGCCAACTTTACAATGAGTTCAAATGCAGTATTTATACTGAAAATGAGGAGGTGGAACTGATCTAGGGTTAAAGGGTCATTAATTACAGAGTAAATGCATTCCTAACCTTGAAAATCATGCAAGGCATAAGGTAGGAATATGTTCAACTACTTATCTGTTTCAATAACTCTGTCTTAACTTCTGATATAAAGATAGGAGAAAAGATTGACTTTCACGACTTTTTCTTATCTTTACAATAACTGTCTTGACAGTTTAAAATATCTTCTTTAGTGTAATAACTATCAATTTTCCCTTTGAGATAGAAGGTAAGCTATAGGTGTCTTTTAGATCTTTTGGATAAATCACTGCCTCCTGTTGATGTATCCGAGGCTGCTTTAGCCTAACTTTCCTTAATTTATTCATTTAAACTCTGTTTAGGCCTTATTCTGCCTTTTGCCTTTATAATCCTTCATGTTGTCTTTATCTCTTTTCGGGATTACTTTAAACTTCTACTCATATGTCTTTTAATTGTGTTTTATCCTTTAATCTTTGTTTAAGCTTTAATCTTTATGTTCTGCAGTCTTCTTCACTGATCTTATGTTTTTGTTTGCTGTGTGCAAGGGTTTCCCTTTGGTGTGATGGAGGGTTTCTTTTTTATTTGATCAATGATCATGAATCATTGACTTTACCCTTCAGATCAAACCTTTATCTTTATCTTTATGCATTTGGTCTCATGGGTCGTCATCCATAGGCGTTTGTTACTTCAGTTGACTGTAAGATGGCATTTGAGCCTCGGGCCACCATTAAACAATGTTTCTGCAAATATTGTTTCTAGAAATCTAAGATTTTCAACTTATTCATCTTTGGATAAAATAAAAAATTATTGATGACTAACAGTGGCTCCACTTGGGGAGAACAACTGTCTTTCTAGGTGTCCAGAACCTCAGATTATCAATCTCCTGGTTTTAACAGACCAGTGCCTTATCCATTGGGCATAATTTCTTTTTTTTCTTGCTGATTTTCTTTGTATTTCTTCAATGGCCTGCAACATGAAAACACTTTAAGACAACACCTCTACCTACCCATTCCTACTTTTCCTAGCATTTTTTCTTCTTTTGAGTGCATTTGAACTAGAAAACTCCTTTGACATTTTATTCTTTTATTTAAAAGCAGGAAACTAATCTAAATCTACTCTTATTTCTTCCATGAGTTCAGATTAAACAGTTGAATTCATTGTTTTTCTACCTAAGCTATTATCTGTCAAGATTAAGCTGTTTGACAGATTTTATTCACTATTTTCTAAAACAGAAATTTAAATACAGACAAACTAGGATTAAGTTGTCTGATTTGATGTAAGACTATGGCATAAAAATAAGTTGCACATAGACTGAAATTAACAGAATTTTAAAACAAAATTATGAAGGCTTAAGATCTGAAAATCATGAACATCCTTCCTTCTTCTTATGACTCAGATTTTGATCTGTTTTGAGTCATCCCTTTTCTTTTTATGTCTTGGTTCAGATTGTGAGCATGTTTGAACCATTTTCCTCTATCTTTGGCTCAAGTTTTGGTCTGATTATAAACATTTCTTTCTATCCTAAAATATTCTACTGATAAGCCAAGCTTAAATAGTTTGGAAAATATTCTTCACTAACTTATCAGCAGTAAATTGAAATTTATCTAGTCATGATTAGGATGTATGACTAAATAACAATGTTCTTTTAAAGTAGTGGCATTTAAGCTTGCACACTTTCAGAATTTCTCTTTTTTGGGTATGGGGTTGTACCTTTCTTCTTTTCATCTGCCCTATTTTTGTTTTCTATTGTTTTTGTGTTTTTTCTTTTTTTAAATGAAAAGCAATGTTATATATAGTGAAAAATAAAAGCTTTGAAATTTAGGACTCTTGGCAGAAATAGTGCTTGAGCATCCTGCCATTGATAAGACCTCCAAATAGATCTTCTCCATTCAACTCTTGCAGAAAGAATGCATTATGACCCCTGATAGAATGAATAATGTAGGGCCCTTTCCACAGATTCTCAAATTTTCCATGTTTTCCCTTTTCTTCCCTTCTAGAATCCCACTTTAGAACAACATTCCCAACTTGGAAATCATTTTCTTTAGTCCTTTTGTCAAATAATTTCTTGATGCTTTCTTGGACTGTTTGTGTTCTCTTGTACACTTCTTCTCTGGAATGTTGTAAATGAATGGTCTGATTTATTCTTCTCTGCATATCATTCTCTTCAGTTTGTACTTCTTGAAGGAGTTTCATGATTGGAACTCCTAGAGAGGTTGGGAAGATTGCATCCATGCCATAAACTAGCTGATAGGGGGACATATTTATTGAATTTTTGGTGGTTAATCTATCAGCCCATAAAGCATGAATAAGTTTACTATGCCATGATTCTTTATTCTGTTCCAATAGTTTTTTTATAATATTGACAATGCTTTTGTTGGAGGATTCAGCTAATCCATTTCCTTGAGGATAGTAGGCAGTGGAATGACCCAAGGTGATATGGTATTTATGGTAGAAGTCAACCATTCTTTTAGACTTGAAAGCAGTAGCATTATCTGTCATAATTTTTCTAGGACAACCAAATATAGATAGTATGTTGGCTTCAAGGAATTTCATAATGACAGAGTTAGTAGTATTCCTAGAAGGTATGGATTCTATCCACTTGGTAAAATAATCAGTGGCAGTGAGGATCCACTTATGCTGGGCTGAAGAAGATGGGTGGATTTCCCCAATGAATTCCAAGCCCCATTGTTGAAAGGGAGCCTCGACACTAATGGGATGTAAAGGTAAAGGTAGGATTTTTCTCTTGCCATCAAAAATTTGACACTTATGGCAAGACATGACAAGTTTCTGAGTGTCAGGGAAAAGGGTGGGCCAATAGTAACCAGATCTGAGGACTTTATTTGATGTAGTCTTCCAATAAAGATGTCCTCTGCATTCTCCCTCATGCAGCTCATGCATGATTCTTCCTGCATCAATATCAATCAAACATTTAAGCAATATTCCAATAGCATTCTTCCAATATAAAACCCCATCTAATATGCAATAATTTAAAGCCTTCTGTTTCAAAAATCTAGCTTTAGTTTTAGACAGAAAGGGAAGGGTATTCAAATAAAACAACACATATATGATATCGGCATACCAAGGTGAATTCACAAAAGTTTCTTCAATAAAGGGAGCTGTGAATTCTTCTGTTTCTTCTAAAATGTCCACTATATTCATATCTAGTGCTTGGAAGTTTGACTCAACCATGAGTTTTGCTAATCCCTGCCCTTTAAATAGTTTGGTGGGCCTGATTTCTAAGTCATATTTTAAAATAATAGCAATCAATTTTCCCCTTTTACCATCAGGGTCTTGACATAGAATATCCTTGACAACTGTATGTGGGACAAAAGCAATGATATGAGAATGCAAAATATAAACTCTAAATTCTTTCAATGCTTTCACCAGGGCTAAGGCTTGTTTCACCATGATGTTGTATTTGAGTGGCGCATCTCTTAAGGCCCTACTAAAAAAGGATATTGGTTGTTCTTGCCCCATGCTATCCTTTTGCAATAATACTGCAACTATTGTATGTTCAGATGCAAAAGAAAAGATATAAAAATCTTTGGTGAAATCAGGACTGATAAGAACTGGTGTTTGAGTGAGAGCTTGTTTTACCAGTTCAAATGATAGTTCATCTTGTATTTACCATTTAACACCCATCTCTTTCTTTAGCATGTTTGTGATATTTCCCAATACCTCAGCAAGGTTGGGGATGAACCTCCTTAAAAAAATTATCTTCCCAATAAAAGATTGTAATTCTTTGAGGTTTCTAGGATGGCTAATCTTCAATATGTCATCAATCCTTTTAGGGTATACTTTGATTCCCTCTTCAGAAATTATGTGGCCAATAAGATTTCCTTCCTGGAGACCAAAGAGTGTCTTTTTGGGATTCAAAGATAAGCCATATCGTCTACATTTCTCAAAAAAAATTCTTAAATGAATCAAGTGTTCTTCATCAATTTTAGAAAAAACAGTAATGTCATCAAGGTAAATGACTATAAAATAGCCTATGTCTTTTGAGAAGGCTATGTCCATGGCCCTTTGGAAGGTGGCCCCTGCATTCATTAAACCAAATGGAATTTTGACATACATGAATGTACCCCAAGGTGTAGTAAAAGCAGTTTTATGTTGATCACTTGGGATTACTAAAACTTGATTGTAACCTAAGAACCCATCCAACAGTGAAATTATTTTAGACCCAACCACCCTTTGAAGTATATGATCCATTTTTGGCAAGGGATAGTTATCTTTAAGGGAGGCTCTATTTAGATTTTTTAAATCAATGCAAAGTCTGATTTCGCCAGTCTTTTTCCTAACAGATACTAAGTTGGAAACCCATTGTGAATATCTGAGGGGAACTATGATCCCAGCATCATACATTTTCTTGATTTCTTTCTCGACTAAAGGAAATAAAACAGGGTTTATCCTTCTGATTTTTTGTTTGAAATGTTTTTTATTTTCCTTGAGAGGAATTTCGTGTTGAATGATGCTGGTGTCATATGATTTTAGATCCTTGTATCCCCATGAAAACACAGCTCTAAACTCTTTGAAAATTTCTATGTATTGTTCTTGATATGAGCTGGGAGAGTGCTGGATAGTTTGATCATTTTGGGTTCTGCTAGGCTGCCTATGTTATGTTCTTCTACATTTGTTTCTATAGGCTCCTTTCTTAGTTCTTTGGCTACATCATTGAAATCAAAAAGGTGCTCTAATGGTGTAAGACCTCTCGGAATCGTGTCATTTTTACATTGTAAAACTTTTAGGTCCTTTTGGGTTGTATTGTCAATTATTTCTACCTTAAAAAGATGTTCGAATTGATTTATATTAGAAAAAAATGGCAGCTCTGTTTCACGGATTTGTTCTTGTTTTGAACATCTTTCTTCATGATTGATGCTTGGTGTTGGTATAGCAAAAGCATTCCTTGACTGTAGGAAATCATCTATGTGTTTTTCATTCTTCAAACACTTGGCAATAGTCTTCATTGTCAGGTACAGCAGGTCTGTTTTTTATTTTGACATTAGATTGCTCATTCATCTGTGGTATTTGGAAATTGCTAGCAGAAAAGGCAAGTTCATTTGCTAGATGATTTTGAGCTCTTGGGATGAAAATGAGTTCATATTTTTCAACGGTTTTTAGGAGATCTAGGGCATAATTCCTATATTCTCTGAGTTTTGGGTTCTTAGTTGAATACTCCCCTTTGATTTGTCTAATTCTTAGCTCGGAATCTCCTTGGACTGATATTTTCTTGGCTTCTAAATCTTTGAGCAAACGTAGGCCAAGAAGGAGGGCTTCATATTCAGCAATGTTGTTTGTGCATGGAAAATCTATTTTATAGGAATATCCTTGGTTTGTATTGTGTATCCACACACCTACCCCTGCACTTGTTCTGCTGCAAGAGCCATCAAAGCTCATTCTCCGAGGTGTTTCTGTCTCATTTTCATTTTGTTTATGCTGCTGCAGGCTGCTGGAGTTTGGGTTGTTTTGTATTTGAATGGAGGACAGATCTGATTGTTCTGATGGACTAAATTTTTCTTTGTTTCCTTTTTCCTGTTGACTGATTTCATCTTCATTAAAAAAGATAAAGGAATATAATTTTGAATAGACAGAATACATAGGAGTATTGTTTGGCCTATCTATGTTGCTCACCATGTATTTCATATGAGACTCACTGTATAATCTTCTAGTTTGGCTAAACACTGGGATGGTGGCATAAGACATATCCATTTGAAGGCTCCCCTGAAGTTTGGCTCCCCATGATCTTCATAAAAACATGCCATACTTAGGGGAAATGTCAGCTACCACTATGTCCATTACTAGACTCTTAGCAGGAATTTGTGCCAAATTGACACATAAATATTTGATTAGGCCCAAGCATTTGACCATGCTTGAATCAAAGGAATACAAGTCTTTGTATGGTTTAGTAATTTCCAAGCCTAATCTTTCCATTACTACTTTGGGCATAAGGTTATGTGAAGCTCCAAAGTCTAACATGGCATTGTGTAAGATTTTATCATGTATATTTAGGCTGACATAGAAGGTAGGGACAGCCCCTTCTTGGTATTTTCCTTCAACTTCAGGACCAAATAATAATTTCGGTTTATCATTTGTCAAGTTTAAAGTATCAGTGTCACTGCCTATATTCAAAGCTTTCAAAACTTGGTTTTTATATACATCCTGAGTTACTAGTTCAGCTAAGGGTATGGTGATTTTGATCTTGGCAATTTCCCCCTCAAGGTTGAAAGGAACTATTGTTCTTGAAATATTTACATCTGTTTTGTCATTTACAACTCTTTCAGCAATCCTGAGTTGCTGAACTTTATTTGGACTGTTATTTGGGACAGATTTGTTAGGGCCACTAGCAGAAGTACTAGGGCAGATTTGTTCAACACTTTGCTGACTATTTCTGTCTTTATTTAGATCAGTTTTCTTGGCCATAGTGTTGGTGTTACTGGTTGTCTTCTTAGGTTGATTTTATGAAGTTTTCTTAACGGCAATGCCAGTGTTTTTGTCATCGGAAATCCTTGGGCTCCCTTTTCTTCTAAGATTATATTTTTTGTGTACCTCCATGATTGCATTTTCAAACCCCAATCTGTAATCTTCAGAATCTTCATGGTTGTTTTCAATTTGTTCTGAGGAGAAGAAACCTTTTCTTCTTCAGTGAGAAAAACATCTGTCTCACTGTCAAATCCTATCAAGTTTACATGATTTTCCTCCAAACTTTCAACTTCCCTTTCTTCTTCTTGATCAACATAGTTTCGTTGAAAGGGAGGTCTAATCTGTTGGTCATTGTCTCTCTGCCTATCTTGATTAGGGTCTCTTCTGAGATTTTGGTTTCTATTTCTGCTTTGGGGGTTGTTTTGGTTTTCTCTAGGAGGCACTCTGTCATTCATATTTATCTTTTTAAGCATCCCCTCCATTACCCTTACTAGGTTGTCAATTCTGGCATCAGATGATGAGGTTGATGCCATTGTTTCATCCTTGTATGTAACTCTTTTTTCCGCTTTCAACCTAGCTCTTTTCTCAATCAGAATTGCTTCTACACCTAAATCTCCCCTCTGCATATCTTCTAAATTTGTGGAGTCTCTTTCTCTTAGCTGGTAGGCCATTTCAGGATCAAAACCCTCTAGGAATTTAGCTAAGGCCAGGCCTAGTGGATGTTTCATGTCTGGGGGAAGCGCATTGTAAACACTATTGAATCTAGTGCAATAGTCTTGGACACTTTCCCCAATGTTGCTTTTGAGGTTGGTATATTCTAAAAGGATTTGGAGATAGTTCTTCCTAATTTCCCATTTTTTTATGAATGTTTGATATAAAGAAGGGAGATCATTTATGCTATTAGGAGTTAAACCTTTAAACCATTTCTTGGCTTCTCCTCCTAAACTTTGGGCAAAGATTCTCATCTTAATGGTCTCTTCTTCTATTTCCATGTAATCAAAAGCATCATTCATTTTATCTACATGTTTTTTGGAAGTCGTAGGTTCATTTCCAGTGAAATGGGGAATTTTGGATTGGTAATCATTGGGTAAGGGAACCATAGGTTGTGATAACACTAGTGGAGCATACCATGCTGCCATGATGGGAAATAATGGGGTATTTATAAGAGGTGGATTTACAAGAGGAAAAGTGGGCTAAGTTGGGGTGCTTTGAACAGTGTATGTGTGTACAGGAGTAGAAGAAACACTTGGGCTAGCAAACTGATGATGAGCAGATTTGTTATGGAAGGAGCTGAAATGATGGAGGAGACGAGAATCAGGTGGAGTTGAAGGGGAAGCTTCTCTGCTAAAGCTCTGTTGCAAATCTGTGGTTTCAAAATCAACTTGGTTTAAATCACTTTGAGAATTATTTCTAAAATGTTCTTTGTGTGAGGTAAGTCAAAGTGAGGATCTTTCAAGACTGTGAGATTTTCAGGAACAGATCTTGTTCTTGGGATGGTCCTATCAATAGTTGGTTTTCCAGATCTAGAAGTTTTCCACAAAATCTTCTCTGGATTGTCAACTATGATAGGAGGGTTGGGATCTAGATGGGATCTAGTATTGACCCTATGTAAAGCCAGATTTCAGTTTCCAAAATTTAGAGAGGCTAAAGTTTTTAGGATTGTTTTCCTCTCACAGTGATTTCTATAATAGGGGACTATGTTTCTAAACTTCCTCAGGGTTGGTAATGCAATCTTAGGGAAATATAGAGATCTAGAGGAGTAATAGGCCTACTGGGGCCAGTGGAGTCACCAGGTGGAAATTTTTAGCTTTTCTAAAGGTAAAATGTTTTATGGTCCACCACCAATAATTTATTTGAAAACCAATCTGAAATGTTTTTGGGTTTTCTGAGTTTTTGTAGTTCTATGGTTGTGAGAGTGTCCTATACCTAATTCAACACTTAGCTAAGGTGGTGAAACAAACAGAGTCTACTCTATGCCTTAATAGCTGATTTCTTCAAGGTTTGATAAGGGTCTCTTAGAATCCTAAGGGTTACTTAGATTTCCACTGATTCAGACAGGTCCTATCATGATCATCATTATGTTGGTAGTGCTTGAAGAAAGCTATAGTTCACTTGAATGAATACTAAGTGTCTTGTTTAGGAACTTTTACTCAAAAATGTGTCCCATCGTGATCACCATTATGTTGGAGTCCTGTGATTTGGCAGATTGGGATACCAAGTGACAAGGAAACATCAAAACAAGTCTTTAGAGCTCTAGGATCTAGCCCCCCTAGTCTCAGAGAGGGATCTCTCAATTGTTTGCAAAGATGTAAGCTTGCTTGCTTTTAAAGGTTGATTTTAGGCTAGTTATGAAGCATGAGTTTGCTTGATTCTTTGTTTGGGCATGATGATCTAGGCAGCATAGATAGAAAAGGGAAATCCCTAATTCATTAGGCAATGGAGTCAAGTGGAAATGGTAACAAGTTTGTAGATGAATCAGGGATATAAAAGGGCAAATCTAACTTGTCTATTGGATGTACAAGGTCTTTCAGGTGAAATGAAATGGACATTAAAGGTTTAGAATGAAAAGCAAAACCAAGGGCAATTAAGAATCCTTAATTATATGTACTTCTCAACAAAGGGACTTAAAAAAATATCTGAACATGAAGAGATATTCCATAGACAGGGCTAACCATAAATTCTAGAAATCACACTTCAACAAATAATAATTCCAAGACAAATTTTTCAAATAAAATCTAGGAGTCGAGGAATGCTCTATTTCATCCAAAGATTTTACTTTCAAGGATAAGAAAACATTCAAGATTCACAAATAACTGCATTCATAGAAGAGGGAACTCCTAGAAATCTTTGATTACAGCTATAAATACCTTCAAAACAATTATTTGAGCAAGTACAAAGGGTATGATCAAAACAGACCTCTTTGTCAGACTTTGGATAATGGTACTTTGAAGGGACAATTCAGAAACAGTTTTTAAGTAGCAAAAAGTAAGAAGGGAAAACCATAAATCATTCTTGAGGCCAACTGTATGAACTATTTCAGAAATAAACAAGCACAAGGGTTCAAGAGAGCAATTAAGAATTCTCTAGAATGCCTCAGCAAAAGAAAACATAAAACAGTGAAGAGTAAACAGGTCTAAGGTGCTTCTAGGAGACATTTCTTAGCCTACACTTTTTACTCTATTGTAGTAAGAAATGATGAAAACATAATGAAACAGGAAATAACAATAACAGATTTAGAATACTTCACCAACAGCCAAGCTCGGGGATCCAGTGACAGAGCTTTTTCCATCAACAAACAGGTTAAAACATCCACAGGTTCCAGAACATCAATTTCTTTTCAACTTCAGCGGAGCTATGTATTACGTCAAAAGAGTCATCAAATGCCAACTTTACAATGAGTTCAAATGTAGTATTTATACTACAAATGAGGAGGTGGAACTAATCTAGGGTTCAAGGGTTATTAATTACAGAGTAAATGCATTCCTAACCTTGGAAACCATGCAAGGCATAAGGTAGGAATATGTTCAACTACTTCTTTGTTTCAATAACTCTATCTTAACTTCTGATATAAAGATAGGAGAAAAGATTGACTTTCACGACTTATTCTTATCTTTACAATAACTATCCTGACAGTTTAAAATATCTTCTTTAGTGTAATAACTGTTAATTTTCCCTTTGAGATAGAAGGTAGGCTATAGGTGGCTTTTAGATCTTTTGGAGAAATAACTGCATCTTGTTGATGTATTTGAGGCTGCTTTAGCCTAACTTTCCTTAATTGATTCATTTAAACTGTGTTTAGGCCTGATTCTGCCTTTTTCCTTTATAATCCTTCATGATATATTTATCTCTTTTCAGGATTACTTTAAACTTCTGCTCATATGTCTTTTAACTGTGTTTTATCCTTTAATCTCTATTTAAGCTTTAATCTTCTGTTCTTCAGTCTTCTTCACTGATCTTATGTTTCTGTTTGCTATGTGTAGGGGTTTCCCTTTGGTGTGATGGAGGGTTTCTTTTTTATTCGATCAATGGTCATGAATCATTGACTTTTCCCTTCAGATCAAACCCTTATCTTTATCTTTATGCATTTGGTCTCATGGATCGTCATCCATAGGCGTTTGTTACTTCAGTTGACTGTGAGATGGCCTCTGAGCCTCGGGCCACCATTAAACAATGTTTCTGCAAATATTGTTTCTAGAAATCTGAGATTTTCAACTTAGTCTTCTTTGGATAAAATCAAAAATTATTGATGACTAACAGCATGGTAACCTAATAGAGTACATTATATGATGACATAAGTAGAACAAGGTCTTTAAAAAAAAATGTTTTCCAAATACACAATCATGAACACTCCTTGCAAGTGATACGTACCAATTGTACAAACTCGTTCCCATGGAAACTTACACCACTAACCATTCCTTTATCTACTGTGCTATCATTTATAGACCAAGAACAAAACCATTCAAAACATAAGATGCAATTTAATAAGTAAAAACAACCACGATTACCTTTGTATTAACTCCATAATTTATGGTTGTAATTCCTCATCCCTCAATCTTTGGATTCTCCTTAAAACTGAGTCAACTCTCTCAATGGAAATCGTGACTCTTAAGTCTTGAGTGAAGATATTTTATTGTATCCCTTGTCTTATCAATCACTTCAAAACATGCTCACTTGGATTCCTGGTGGCTTAGTTGAAGACACTTCTTTTCATACACTCTTCTTACAGCATCTCTTACCTGAAAAATTAGGTGTTAACAAACATGACAGTAGAATGGGGAAAGCGTGCATCATCAATCCTGAGAGAGAAATTTAAGCATCTACACTAGCATGCTTAAAACCTTCACAAAGGATGTACCAAAAAAAAAAAAAAAAATCACTCATAAACAACAAATATTACAAGACTGGTATAGAAATCTTATTAGAGAAACCAAAAAGTTACAAGATAAAGGCACGTTGCATAATCCCAAAAGCTTACAGGATGCATGAGTTTCCCTTCTATATAACTGATCCATCATAGTTTGTGCATGAGCTAGCATTACAATATTTCCAAAATTATTTCCTCTAAGAAGATAAAAGGCTTTCACTTAAAGTATTCAAACACCATACTAGACAATTCCATTAAGGAAGGCATTGAAATATCATGTGCAGGTCCATCAATCATGTTCAGGGCTGTAAATATGTTTGAGATGGTAATCTTAGCTATTAATTTTATTGTGTTATCATTTATGTTGGGTGATTGTAGTCTCCAGTGTTGGATCGGTTGATGACCAGCTATAGGAGGCCTTAGGAGCTATTTGGAGGAGCCTAACAAGGATTGTTAAGAAGCCCTAACCAGGTAGCCAAGGTGACAGCAGGCACATCAATCTAGAAGTGAAGAAAGGTAAGTTTTGTGGTGTTTTGAAGGATCAGTTTGGATCAGTCTACATTGCAGATTGTTGGGAGCCATTTGTTGGAGTTGCCTTGGGCATGAAGGAATTACAACTAGGAGAAGATCTTTCTATGGAGTGATGTAGGTGTCCTAGTGTGGACAAAGTTGTTGCAGCCTGTGGAAGTCGAGGACGTAGGGTTGACGTGGCATGTTAGAAGCCCTAACCAGTGGGCAGTTTCCATAGTGAAGATTGGCTCCTACATTTGTGCAATAGTTCATCTATTGCAGAGCAAATGGCAGATTGGTGAAGTCTATTGGGAGCCATGTGTAAGGGTCTCCTAGGTGTAATGATGCCCTAACTAGGTGCAGATGCTACAACGTGGACTTGGTCACTCATGGACTGTTGGAGGGCAGCGTGAGAGTGGACCAAGTGTGAACGTAGATTTGGAATTTAGGGTCTGTTGGAGGACAGTGTGATAGTGTCCATGTTGGAACCATATGTGCAACACCTTGATGGACAAAGGTAGTTGCTAGAGAGGCAGTTGTTGAAGCTCAAGGTTCTAATCAGCCAAGAGAAGTTTGTGGAGCCCGAGACTTGTGTGTGGAGAAGGACTTCTACATCAGATGATGGGCAGTCTTCCTAGCCCATGTTCATTGTGGGAGATGGACATCTTGCAGCGATAGGTGGAATTCCTTTGTGCCTTATGTTGGTCTTCATCGGAGCAGCGCAGGAAGACCATAGTGGGTTGAAGTTCTTGAGTAGTTGAGGAGAAGTCGTGGGCAGAATGCGAGTTGTTCCGAAGTGGAGTTGTGAACAACTCGAAAGGAGTCTTGATGTGGTGTTCCCTTGATGGACTAAGGAAAAACTAGTGATTATATTGACATATGAGGTTCAGTGGCGAGATGGAATTGGAGCATTGATAGAGGGAGGAGTTGCAAATCGGGAGCCGAAGGACCATGCAGGTATAGGGTACGACCGAGAGGAGCTGTGAGAGAATCTACAGCCAAATGGTCAGCGTATCTCGTTTTGTATCTTGTACTAGTGGATTTATGAGGGTCATTATCCCTGGTATGGGAGCCATAGAGTGTTGTATTATATGTTGTTTAATATAATTAATTTGGGTTGAAAATTTGTAAAAAGTTGTATATATTTTGTGCATATGTGATTTATTGTTGTTTATATTCCTCTATGCAAAGTAATTTTGTTTAGATTCTTGGTTTGGTAGCGTCAAATATTTTTAAGACTCTATCCTATACCCAAGGTCATGGAAAATCAACAAATTCAACAATTTTTGGCCAAACCAATGGATCTCTTTCATTGGATCTTCACAACTTGGACAATAAACTTTGAGATCCACCTATGCTGCAAAGGATTCTTCGTAATAAATTTTGCATCATCGAAGGAACGAGAATATATTTTGAGAGAAGGCCCATGGTTTTGGGGATCTACAGTACTTTTTTTTACCCCATGGTTCCCAGATTTTGATGCAAACACAATGGTAGTCTCAAGAATGTCGGTGTGGGTTAGGCTACATAATCTCCCCCTACACCCTTGGCATCATAAAGTAATGGAAGGCAATGGGAACCTCTTAGGGTGATACATAAAGACAGATACACAAATACTTAAAGAGGGGATCTACACTTTTGCCAGAATCTGTGTGGAGGTGGACCTCAACAAAGGACTGCCAGATCGCATCCTTTTGACACAAAACAAGCAGTGTTGGACATAGTTCCTTGATTTTGAGAACACGGCCTTCAAATGTTGAATATGTCAACAAACAAGTCATCTTCAAAATACATGTCCTGATGCCAAGAAAGAGCCACGAAGGAAGAAGAAACCCATAAAACAACCCAAATGATAGCAATTTCTACTGCATTTTCCCGAGGACGAAGAGGAGGAAGAAGAAATGGATCCCTTTACCAATGAAGAAGTCCATAATCCACAAGAAAGTGTAGAAAAGGAGGAATCAAATCATGAAGCGTCAGAATACCCACACCCAACGGTGCAGCTGAAGAGGATTCCAAAATAAAAGGAGCTAGGGGGTATCAAACATCACCATGCATCTGAAAGCTCAGACTCAGATAAGGAAAATCAAAAAAATATGTAGAGAACTAGTTGGCACTTGTATCAACCGCCCCATCTCAAGGAGAATGGCAAAAAGTAGAAAAGAAGAAATTGAGAAAAGGGTAATATGTTTCTCTTCATATTAAAGTAGTTTATTTATTGGCTTTATGATCACCAGTCTTGACTTGCTTAATGGAATGCTTTGCAAGCATCTACAACATGTAATTTTGTTTTCATTAATAAAATTACAGTTTTCCTGGGGGGGGGAATGTATGCCAAGGCTTTCATACTAGACATAAGGTAAAATGCATTGCTTGTCAATCCTAGGGGCAAGGGTTACAACATGATTCACTTTACCATCATTTTTTGTTGTGCATACTGCACCAAATTTTTCATCCATATGCCACAAAGGGTGAGGATGTGGCTACACTTCTTGAACTGGACAAACCCTATTGAAAACCACTTTACAGTTTTTGAAAACTTTTTGTTGTTCAACTGCAAGAAATTCCTAGACATCCACTTCATGCAAATGTTTGTTTGAGACAAAAATTATGGTTAATTTTCTCAATCACCTATGTTTGAATTGAAGGGTATATGTGTTAGAAAAGAAACCATACAATGAAAACTCAAGAAATTTCTCTAAATTTTGAAGTGTCACAAACACACTGTGTGTTCGATATTATTTTTTAGCATCTCACTGCTAAAGAAGGTGCCAATGTTCCATCCTCTAGCTTCTCATCAACTTCTACTTCTAACAGTGATAACCCTAGAAATCCAAATTGGCACCTACTATAGGGAGAACACATGTATTTATACATGGTAGTCTTTCACTTTTAGGAATAATAACATATATCTTTAACCACCACTTTTGAAAGACAAAAATTAACAATTGTAAGGTCTTGATTAGACACTAAAAAATAATTGAAATGAACTTACCTTTTGACCACAATTAAATTATATCTATGATCGATTCAAACCCTTGCAGAATCATCAATAATTACTACTACATATTCCATTCAAAAAACACCATCTAGATCTTTACTTTTATGTGGCCTATCATCTCCATCTAGATCAGCGTCATCACCCTTCAAAATAACACACACTGCAAATAAAGTTCATGCGGGATCAAGTACTTTGGCCATATTTATGGCATAAACTTTGTTGCATATTGTATAAACATGTAGTTCATACAACTTTATTTCCTACAACATAAAATATCAAAGAATGAATTAGATGAAAGAAATAATAGATTCATCTATTAGCATACACAAGTTGTCAATTCCACATTGTAAATCGGATGTTTCCTATAAGAACTATAGTTTGCAAAGATATTAATAGTTCAACCCAAATTATACTAACCTTGTCCAAAAAAATTCAGATGTTAGGCCACAATTTAGTCCACATTCTCAGATAAGGAAAGCGAAAAATCTAATGTTGAGGTTTCTCTTGGTCTTGCTCCCGCTTCCTTAGCATTTCCTTGTGCACATGATCTATTTCAATAAATTGTTGGAAAAAATTAATCATGAATTAGCAACATTTATATACTCACATTATCATGAATCAGTTTATTTACTTCACATCCCTCTTCGCCTAGGAATCACCAAGAGTATAACAAGATGGTTTATATTTTTATGACACCATAGTTGAATTTAGAAGTGTGTGATCATGGTCCAAAACAAGGAAAATTTTCTTGGTGCTAAACATCCTATTTTTTCGTCAATCTTTGTGCTCATTCCTGCCAGTTTGCAGCTCATTGCTCTTCACTTAGCCCTTCCAAGAGATGATCCACATCAACCCAAAGATTCAAATTATTTTGTGTGATGGTGGTATTTTCATTTGAAAAACTCTATGAGAGGGGTATAACCATGCTTGAATCCTTTGGAAGTGTTATGTCTTATTTAGTATCTTCTTTTGGAGATTTAGAAGATTCACTGAATTCCTGATCCAATTCAATGGGGTAAGTTTCTCTAATGGATTTCCAGACATCTATGATGATAGAATAAATAATGTTTTCATATTAGATTTTTTTAGAATTTTAGCAATTATTGCAAGCTTTTCCATGAAATTTTGTTCAATATTAGGAAAATAGGAGCCTGTTACAAATTTGGACCCAGATTTAAAGTTGTTGGTCCTAAATCCATACATATATGTATGCTCACTAGGATGAAATTTTTATCTATCCCACTCAAGTTCACATTATCATTACCTGAATTAATATGAATAATATGAGAGGGATCATCAGGCTTCATCTAAGGCTTCCTAGAGTCTCTAGCCTGCCCAACCAACAAATAACATGAATGATGAATAATCCATCCAAGGAATATTGGAAAAAAAAAATAGAAGAAATAATTAAACGATGCGACAAGTGTACATTTGAAATGGTTTAGAATTGAAGTTACATGTGTCTCTTCCAACATACAGAACAATGATCCAAGTCATATTTTCAAAGACTAACCATTAATCCAAGACAAATCACCAAAGCCACATGCCTTAGGTCACTTACTTCAACCCACATATAGGGAATGGAATGAAAACAAAATAAAAGAGAAATATAATTTCAACTGCTACATCTCTCAAATAGTCATTACTCACAAGATACAACTCAATTAATTGTGTTGAACCACCATCATGTCTTACCGTGGAAGTTCCTTGAATGCAAGGTTTGGAAGTAGTTGCTAGTGCTTGCAATGTATTTTTATGTTGTAAATTTGAATTCTTAAATGTGTTTGTGTCAGATGTAATTTCTTTCCCAAATGCGGTAACAAATGCTTTACTAGGAACTTAGGGAGGATTTGTCTACTAACATTGATCATGCTTTTTTGCAGCTTGTGCTTGTTTAACGAGGTGCATAAGCATAGTTGGGTTTACCATTATATGTATCAATACAGACGGTATTATATTTGAGTTTAGAGTGATTGATCTATTTGTATGTGGACCTATATCAACTATCCAGACTTCTTTCCTTTCTTCACTATCTTCCTCACCTACAAATGGAATCCTTAGATTTAAATTAATATTTGTACAGTTCAGCCTATTGTGAAGGACTACAAGGTTGTTTGTGGGAAGCAGGATGACCTACCAAGTATTGAGAGTAGATCATTGTTTAGAGGGAGTCTCTAACATCATCTCTTGGAAAGGGAGGATCATGATAGTATTGGAGGATAATGGGGTGGGAGATTTTATCAAAAACACAATTTCACCACCGCAAGATCCCCAACAGTTGGCCCAGCATAATAATAATGACATCAATGCCAATTTGATACAAGTTTCATAAAATAAAATTTTGATAAATATTGATTTTTAATTTTATCGGGGAAAAAGTTTGGGAATCACCTAAAATCTGCACTTATTATGTGTATTGCATATGTGGATTTCAAAATCAAAATATGATGAGTCTAGCCCCTCAATTATTCACGGGAAGTGCTTCTATAATTTTGGGCATTTGGTACTTCTATCTAGGAGGAGAACTGGATGCATATGCCATGGTAGTTTTAGGTTTGATGGAGGATTAGCATTGTAAAGAGAGGATTTTTATGTTTATTTGTGCACTAACTTTCCTGAGTCAGTTTTGGGGCTTGGGTTGTTCATTGTGTTGGATTCATGAAATAATTTGAACCTATGCTAAGGGATTGCATTGGAATCCTTACATTGGCCAAGTTCAAGTTGTGCTCGTATTTTCCGCCCTATTGTGCTTGATTCATTATATTTTCTTACATGTATTCATACGGATTGGAAAATATTTAGCATGTGTGAAATGTCTCTGCATGATTGTGATCATTGTAAGAGGATGAGTTGTTACCATGTTGTTGAAAACTTGTTGCATGATTTGTTTTGAATTTCTTCGCAGGATTGTAGCTTTAAACATAGTATTTACTTCTCACATCCTAATATTCTTTAAAATTACTTCTCGAACTTTGTTTAATGAAATAAATGCATCCAAACTAAATGGGTACATAGTCATTATCTCGAATTCATTTGTTATCACTTTGAAATATTGGCACAAAAAACATAATGAACTGATAAGTCATTTTAGATACATCTTAAGAGAAGAAAAAATGGATTCAATATCCATTAGATAAAATCAAAATAAACAAGATCTTGTGAATTTTTGAAAGGCTATACACACCACTAAATCTAGCAAACTACCTTGTGATAGAGATCAGCAATAAGTACCTTGTTCCACTGTAATTTCTATTTCATTTGGTAGCCCGCAGCCATTAATTTGAACATCATCAGGATTACCAATAGATATTCCCACATCAAGTGTTCTTCTAAGTATCTGCCCAAAGATATAATATAGTCAGAGATTGATGCATTACAAGAGAACATTCTAGTGGATAGGCAAAAGTTGAACATAGCCAGTCTCTTTAATTTCAAGAGATGTACATGTTTCATGGATGGATTAATAACTTACTGAAACTTTGGTTCTGATCACCTATAAGCAGAGTTATATCTCCATCAGGCAGAGGGAATGGAACAAGGATCAGGGCCCTGCAAGCTACACTTAGTCCTCCAAAGCCCCCTGCAACTTTCTGTAGATATAATGATGGAAAGTAATAGTAGATACCTATCTGGTCCTTCACTTGGAACTTGTACATAAATTTATTTCATGGTGGTATGGAGCAGTTTGTGCTTGGTACTCCACCTTGCCACTAATTTCTCCATTATACGATGCTATGTGATCCTCTATAACAACTGGGGCCTCACTAGGAATGTGCATGTACGGTTTGATGTGTGATAAAGAAACAATGTAGTTTACAAGTGTAAATTGGTTTTGTATACTTTCAACAAATGATATGTTCAATGATAGACCATAAGAGAAGGACATCCCAATGAAACCTGCACCAGTTCAAATTTTTAGGAATGATCATCTTATACATAAAAACATTCAACAATAGCATAAATCACCAACTGTTGACATTCAGTTTCATTGCTCATGCCAAGATTGAAGCTTCCCTTTGGGAGTAGAACCATAACAAGAGCGGAGGAGCAAATAAGAGTTGCATTTAACACCTCTAGACGTTGAATCAACCATTCACTGGCTCAGAAACTGTAGAAAAAGGGGCTCGAATTTTTGTCAATAATGACTAAATTCTTCTTCAATAACTGATCCTCAACCCTGAAAGCCCTATTGGTCATTGCTCTTACTATGGACTCGCCAAAATTATTTGCAATGGGTTATTTCATTGTACCATTTAGTCTCATCAATTCTTTAGCAAAAGAAAAATAGTCTTCTCAAATACCACTGTGTTGTCTCCTGAACTGTGCATTGTAAGCATGCCATTTCCCTCATTCTTCCCGCCACTCTCCATAGAGGTAGTGGGTTGAACCTTCCTCAACTTTTTGAATGTGATTGTGGCTTCATAAGGCACGAAGTAGGGAGCCCGTTTATCAGTTCCTTCATAGAAGTAAAATAGTCTTCTCAAATTCCACTGCATCGTCTCCTGAATTGTGCATCATCGACATGTCATTGCCCTCATTCTTCCCGCCACTCTCCATAGAGATAGTGGGTTGAACCTTCCTCCTCAAATTTTTGAATGTGATTGCGGCTTCATAAGGCACGCATCAGGGTGCCAATTTTGGAAGCTATTAAACTCTTTGTGTGATGGTGTGATTGCGGCTTCATAAGGCACGAATTAGGGCGTTAGTTTTGAAATCTGTTAAACTCTCTGTGTGATGGGGTGATTGCGGCTTAAGGCCCGAATTAGGGCGCCAATTTTGAAAGCTATTAAGCTCTTTAGTGGCTTTGAAAAATAATTTTGACGGTCTTTATTTGTCCTATTTTCAAATATGGTTATCATTTTTTCTTGAACAAAAATTGAATGTGTATTTTAATTTTGAGTGATGTGGAAAATTAAAATCTATATGTGTAAAAAGAGACAATAAATTTAGATATATAAGGAAGGGTAATATTTATTGTAGAAAAAAATTCCATGATAAGGGGTTTTTCAAGAGAATTTTGTGGAGAAATTTTGATAAGAGGGGTAATAAATTAGGGTAAAAAGGATTATTAATGGAAAAAGAGTAATAGGTTGGTTGGTTTAATTGGTTATTATTAATGTTATAATATTTGTTTAGTTCTTTAATTCCTCTACGTAGGTTCAAATTCTTGATAAGACACTTTTCCTATCTTTATAACACTTGAAAGGTAGAAGCATCCAAGGAGTAGGAACACTCTGCAAGTGTATGTCTAAAAGTCTTGACCATTCTTACTAAATCACAAGTTATTAATATATACTATCAACATATTGGATATAATTTTGGGTTATAGTGGAAATCATTCCATTTCATCTCAAGTGTACCTCAAACCACTTTGATTAATTACTAGTGTTGGGTTTCTTTATAAACTTTCCCTAGAAGTGAAAAATAACATGACTTTCAATCTAGAATGGTAGTTTCCCCAAGCAGTGTGACCACCCCACAAGTGTATTTAGAGATGTCTTGACCCTTCTTAAATTGTATGTTATTATTATGGACTTGCAACATATTGAATATACTCTTGGGTTACAATGGAAATCATTTCAGTTCATCTCAAGTGTAGCTCAAGTCACTCTAATGAATTGTCGATCTCAAGTTTCTCCATAAAGTTTTCCTTGGAAAAAAAAAAACGTGTCTTTCAATCTTTAATTGGATGAAATATATATCCTCCTTGTGAAAATTTTCTTAACTTCATTAAGTAAGGGTTGATAAGTATCTTCTTGGTTTCATTGGCTTCATCAAAGAAATAACATTTTATTCGTCAACTCTTCACTATGAGAGGATGAATTCTAGTTTGAATTATCACGTGTGTGTTAATGTTCTTTTTTCAATTGTAGTTTTAACCTCCATGATTAATTTGGTTTAATTTTATCTAGGCAGTCATCAATCACCTAGCCGGTGCCACATGCACCAATAGAAAATGATGAAATTAGTGACTAGGTGACTAGAAAAGTTAGTCACCGCAATTATTTCAAGTGAATTACTACTAAATTTGAGCAATTTTAAGTGACCAAACTAAAAATGACTAATTAGTCATTTAATTTAGTTGATTTTAGTTTAGTCACTTATTATCTAGACATATATTTTATCCCTAGACTAAATTATTCATTTAAGTTAGTCATTTTTAGTTCGGTCACTTAAAATTTCTCAAATTTAGTAGTAATTCACTTGAAATAATTGCGGTGACTAACTTTTTTAGTCACCTAGTCACTAATTTCATCATTTTTTACTAGTGTTATTGTTGGTCTCTTCTTCTTGAGCATTGTTGTCATCACTCCAGCTCCTGTAGCTACTCATAGTGGCCTCCTCCTCTTCTGCTCGTTGATGTTGTTGTTCATGTTTTCCATGTTGTTCTTGGTCAGGAGTATGTGGTGGTGATTCTGATGGTGGCCTTCTTATAACTAGTTTCACTCTATTTTGTCTTGGCAATGCAATTACATCGAGCAATGAGATGTTGCAAATGTAATTCTTAAATATATCCAGCATTTCTAAGTTCTTCTCCTTTTCAACCTGCAGGTGCATTCATTCATAATCATGTATGTCATATTCAATCATTCACATTCATGATAGTAACTTTTTAGCCCTTTATGTAATCATTTTCAGAGCTGGAATGGAAAGGACAGGATACTACAATATAAACAAATGAAAAACCATTAACTCACCCATTGAGCATCTCGACTAATATAATTGATCGGTTTTCATTACTTTCCACAGTAATATGGACGATTTGTCTGAATGGAACATCTTTTATGATGTGCCACTTCACATGAAATTTTTCCACCCACTCCCAAAATTTTGTTCTCACTTTGAAATCTACAAGGCCAACCATTTCAGTCGTGCCACAGAAATTACCGCTCTCGCCACCTGCCCCCACGCACAAATAACATAAAATTCAAAGAAACACTCACCGAGAATAGTAAAAATATGGGACACTTGAAACTAGGAATTTTATTTCTGTTCTCTGCTTTTTCAGTGTGACTCGATCTTCAGTAAACTAGGTTATATTAAGAGCAGGTATTTTGGAGTTCATTTTATTTTAATTAATTTTTCCTGAATTGTAATATTATTTTAGAATGAGAACTTTTGTATAATAATTTATTAGTTTAAATTATTATTAGATCTGGTTATAATAATTGGATTTATTTTGGAGTTCATTTTAATTTAATTATTTTTTCCTAAATTGTAATATTATTTTAGAATGAGAACTTTTGTATAATAATTTATTAGTTTAAATTATTATTAGATCTGGTTGTAGTAATTGGATTGATTTATTGAGAAGAATTTTTTCCCTGAATTGAAACATTATTTTAGAATGAGAACTTGTGTATAATAATTTATTAGTTTAAATGATTATTAGATCTAGTTGTAAGAATTGGATTGATTTATTGAGAAGAAATCCCTGAGTAAAATAAATTTTCCAGATTCATTTACCCACTATGATATAAAATTGTTTCAAGAGAGATATGAACAGGTAACATTGGATCGACCCGTAGTTTTTTTTTATCAGCTTATCAACTTATACGTCATTATACAAGCATCAGCTCAGCAATTTAGTTGTCAAGCCTCCCAAAAAATAACAAAACAAAAATGTGGTAGGAATTCAAAATTATCTTGATGGTCGTACATAAGGATAGTTTGTTTAGTATTTATGTAATTTTATTCTAAATTCTAGAATATTTAAAAATTTTGATTTATGAGTGAAGTTAAATAAATAGTTAACTTTTTTTAATATTTATGAGATTCCTAAAATATTTTAAAATCTACATAAAACTACCTTTACAAAAGAGTTTTTTTTTCCGCCTTTGAAATCCTATTGCTTCAGCCAAGAAGAGTAGGGGAAGGCATGATATTCACCCTTTCATGAAATGTAGGCACCTATAGAGTCTTACTGCCAAGTCATCCCACTAGCAGCCTCTAGTCACTCAATATCTCATTGAAATCAAGGCATATTACAGGGTTCTAGTGTCATCATAATAGAATTCTCCATGTGCTTCCTAGTTTATAGCAGCCATCATCTGTCCATACTATACATATCCATCATCTCACCTGTATCGTAAACATAAAGTCACCACGAGATGTTCAAATAAAAAATTGAAATCTATATAATTTAGAAACCAGATTGAACAACTATGAGATTATTATCATAATGCTTGGCGCTTGTATGTAGTAGAAACCAGTATTCATTATGGGATTACATATCCAATCAATTTCTACTCGCAATTTGTCCTCCCTCACAAAATTTTCATTCAGCTAAACAACTGTGAGTATTCAAGCATATAAACTTTCATTTCCATATTTCCAGTAGCTTTTGAAATGATATTAGAATTATGACATACCGATCATTCCATTATTTTAAGTTATAAACATATTAAATGCAATGAATTTTCATTAACTATATATGCATTACTATAATAGAAAAGCATTCACACAATGCACTCAAACATATGTGCTAATACTCATTTATACACAATCAAACTTTTCACATCCGCATAGTATACGTCATGCACATTCATACTTCTTTCAAATTCACCACACTCACTCACTACACCCTTGCACAACATTGAATACCATCCCATGTTGCATTCCATACTCAATCCATCTTGATATATGTATCCTGGCTAACTCTGTATCATTGTCTTCATCATCTTCACTTCCTATAAATTTTACACATCCTCCAGGCATCTAGGCGTACATATATGTATCATTTTCTTCATCATCTTCACTTCCTATAGATTTTACACATCCTTCGGGCATCTAGAGTTACATCTGATATAATAATTACAATATATCCCATGTCATACCATCCTCCTTGACCAACTTCAAAATTCACTCAACTCTTCAACACATTTGTACACCTTCTTCTTCAATCACCACACAAGAGGAATTTACACTCCCTTCATTTCTCAACAATCCCTAAAGAGCCCTTCCTTTTACTACTAAACAGTCCCTCAGGAAACTCTTCCTTCTCTTAACCAAGTCAAAATGACATATTATCATATGAATGCATAACAAATATTTTGTCACAATTTTGAAATGTCCTCTAGGCTTCCTTCCTTTACCATACCCCTACCTGGGTATCAATTCACATACATGCATTAAGATATTGAAGCATAAGTCAAGGAATTCTTACCCAATTTCCTTTTAGCTCACATGATATATTGGCATGAATAATTCATACATGTACTGTTTCCATCAATATATCTAATGTTACCTTATCAACTAATTCCCCTTTGTTGATCAATGGACAATGGACATGTGTTTCATAAAGTTAAATACTTTCTTCTAAATTCCATTCCTACATCATTATATAACAACTTAGAGTCTATAGATTTTTTTACTCTAAAAAAATTTGAATAACGTAATCATTTCATTGGTTGAAAAAATGATATCACATTGTAATGAAAATTCTACCAACCACTGAATCGATAACCTTCACTTTACAGGGTCGATTGTGCTTGGAATTGACAAATTCAACTACCTACTAAATTGATAGGCCTTCGCCCATAGGTTCGATTGTGTTTGGAATTGACAAATTCGAATAAGTACCCCACTAATGACGACTTAAACAACATAATCCACTAACAAACCAACGAATTTTGGTACTTTGTTACGTTTTCGCATCCTCATAGTCACTAAGTAGAGAATTATTCAGTGCCATGCTAAGCCACACTGTTCTTCCGCTTTTAATTTTTGACCAAAAAAAAAAAAAAATTAGAATTAATTATGCAATTCGAAGAAAAAAATTACAATTAAATTCTATTATTATGTTGTTCAAAAATTGCATTTATATGTATGCATATTTTCTTTTGTTAAATTATTAAATTGTTTTTCTTTAAAAATTAATTCTGTTAAATTGTTAAATTACATATTTAAAATCGTGAATTAACTTTTATTACTCTACATAAATAATTCATCTATTGTTGTTTAAAATTTTTACCATCAACTAGTGGCATTTTTTCTGGATGATATCAACCAGTGTAATTTTTCCTGAACGATATCAACCTGTGGCATTTTTCTTGTCATATCGTCCAAACCATACTTATGTTTACAATGCCTGAATTTACACAATTGACATACAGTACATACTTATCATCCCTTTCAAAACTTTCCTTGGACTCTGAGAAACACTGGAAGTTGACATAGTTAATGTCTATTTCACAGAAGGTAAATTTTTCACGATATTCAATATAATTGTTTTCCTTGCAACCTTCCTCTTTTACATTCCAGGTTTGCGGGAATTATGGACCCTCCTCTTGGGTGACAACTCCATTTTGTTGGAAGCTTTGCTATGTAATTGTAGGCACAAACCTATATTGTCATCATTTGTATCAATGGGTGACTATAAAATTCCATCCTCTACCTTAGGAAACTCATCACCTCCTCTGCCCAACAACACCATTGACATTGTTGACATCATCATTTTGTGCATCATCTATCTTGTTCTTTTAAACATCTTCCATTTATTTAAACTTTAGTTTTGGTTGCATTGTTTCTTTGGAATGCCTCACTCCTAGCTCTTGTATTTCATGGCCTAAGTGCAATACCACATTCTCTGTTATCATTATCATAATTGTCACACAAGCTTGCCGATTTATGGTTTCAACTTTGTCATCATCATCTTGCCAATGGTTAAAAACCATGTCTTTAGTGGATGGTGCATTTAAGAAGTGATCAACACTATTTTTCTCAAACTTTGACTGCAAAATATGTTTCACCCAACCTCATTGCTTGTTTGAGCAATCAGACCTCTAACAAACCCAATTCAAGTTTTGGAAGGGAGATATGAAAATTATCATAAACTAGTTAGTTATTAAAACATAGTATATATGATTTTCCTCTTATCTGACTATGTTTTGCTCAAATCACAGATCCAAATTCATTTGGGAATCAAGTTTGATTTGGAATTTTTCTTTCAGATTTGTAGTACTTTCTTCAACAATGCTAGCAGTGTTGTTCTTCTTGAATTCTGGGCATAAAAATTCACTTAGTGTAGCAGCAGCAGCATTATCATGATTTGGGGTCACATCATCTTCCACGTTGTCTCTTTGATCTGGTGAGATCCAATGTTAGGATGTGTTATTACTCATTCTCATTAGCAGTAAACTATTGTGGCTAGGATAGACCATCACTATAATGTGTGACTTCTACAATTTTAAGGACTCTTCAATATCTTGAAGAGTACATGGTGCTTTTCCAACTTTTTTGTTTAGTAATAGATATGTCTTTGGTTTTCCAAGTCTTGAATGACTGTTTGAACCATAATCTGCTTAAAGCAATATATTTAAGAGTACATGGTACTTTTCCAACTTCTTTGTTTAGTAACATCATCTTCCACGTTGTCTCTTTGATCTGGTGAGCTCCAATGTTTTCCAACTTATTTTTTTAGTAACATCATCTTCCACGTTGTCTATTTGATGTGGTTAGCTTCAATGTTTTGAAGGAGGTTGATTGGATTTTCATTAAGGATTTCCAATAGTCAGGTTATCCTTTTTAATAGCAAGGATGCTTTCAAAATCACATCTGTCATGCTAGTCTCTTTTTCTCTCCTCTGAGGCCGCAAGGATGTTTTCAAAATCACATCTGTCATGCTAGTATTTTTTTCCTACTCCATGTACATGTCATTTCTCCCATAAACTTTAAGGCATTTACAATAAATGTTCATTTAATAATTTATTGAATTTGTTTTTTCAGGGATCAAAAGGCCCACTAAACATGGTTGAAAAATGGACATTATGCATAGATATTTCATGTTATCCCAATCCACAGAAAACAATGATTACATATGTGTTATGCAATATTGCGACTAACAAAGTCCTCCAAAGGAAAATGAATATACCTAGAAGAAAAACAAACAATGAAGCATATTATATTGCATTGATAGAAGGCTTGAGAACTGCTAGGGAGTATGGATCAAATGGAATTGTAGTTTTCACCAATTCTGAACTTGTGTGCAACTAGATGAAAGGTGTGTACCAAGTTAAGAAGGAGAGGCTAAAAGAACGGCATGGAAAAGAAAACAATATTGTTATACAATTTCAATCATTTATTATAAGACATTGTGCAGATGTTAATAAGATTTCTAGAGATCTATTGTATGGGGCAATGTCAAATCAAGATTCATATGTCCAAGATGAATTAGTATTGTATGGGGCAATGTCAATTGAAGATTCATCTGTCAAAGATGAATTAGTATTGAGACACATTTATTCAAAATTCAAAGATGAATCAATGTGGAGACGCTCTCCTTCAAAATTCAAAGATGAAAATGAATTAGTGTTGATACGCTCTCCTTCAAAATTTATTGATGGACATTGTAAGATATCTTTGATATGTATGTGTTTTTTACTTACAAATGCATCATTTTTAATGACCATGTGTTTTTTTTCAATTATATACCAAATGCGCTCCCACCATGTAAGCACAACTTGGTGAACTCCATGTTTTAGAAAATTTTGTATTTAATTTTAAAAATGTGCAAGACTTCAACAAATTTTTGTTTAAATAAAGTGAGTTTTACACTTCAATTTGTGCTTTGAAATTTTTGTGTTTTACATCATTTATGTTCAATTTGTGCTCCAACATTTGTGTAAATTACATCAATTTTTAATTTTTTGTTTAAATAAAGTGAGTTTTACACATCAATTTGTGCTTTGAAAGTTTAGTATTTTACATAATTTATGTTCAAATTGTGCTCCAACTGCTTTGAAAGTTTTGTGTTTACATAATTTGTGTACAAGTTGTGCTCCAACATTTGTGTAACATCAATTTTTTGAATTCTTTTGAAAAAAAAAAAAATAGTAATTTTAAAAATATTTGTAAATGCACGGGTAACTTTTTAAACATCATGTATCGATGTATTTGTAGATAGATCCATATATATCATGGATGATCATTTTCCACATGATTCTTTGAGACTTTAAACATTATGTGTATCTATGTAACTGTATATATATATATCATGGAGGATGATCATCTGACACGTGATTCTTCGAGGCGAACATCAATAGAGTCCCAGGCATCTACGAGAGAGGGGGATCATGGATCAAGGGATGTTCATGGCATTTATATTAAATGTGCATGTTTTCAAATGACATTTGAATATATAATCTTATCTCCATACATACATGTATACATGTGGAATTGATTTTTTATTGAATATATACTTTTATCCCCATGTACATACATGTATACATATGGAATTAATTTTTTATCAATTTTGTGAGTTAAATTAATTTTTAATAAATTTCATTTTTTAGGAGTTCGGAAGAAAAGAGTATCTAATCAATCAATGGAGTCTGGCCATGGTTCAAGAAATCGTGGTATGTTTCACACAATCTACTCAATAATATGTATGTATTTATATGTATGTATGTATTTTTGAATTGATTAGAAAATCATATTTTTTTATGAAGCTTCCCTCTCGTCGCATTAGGGTGGTGGTGGTACACATTCCCTTGTTGGCCAATCAATAGGTGGTGGCCAATCGCCTGAGAGTGGTGGTACGCATTCCCCCGGTGGCCAATCAATGAGTGGTCATATTGGTTCTCAACCAATGGTGGTGGCCAATCAATGGGTGGTCATGTTGGTTCTCAACGATCTCAGGGTGGGCATGATGCTGCTTAGCCATCTCGAGGTAGCCATCAATCTTAATATTATTTTCATTCAATTATTAATTTTTTAAATTTTTTAGATAATTTTTATGGTTAAAAAGCAAATTTGTACAAATGTGTTCACATGTTTTTTATTTATACATAATTTTATATATTGATACAGAGGGTGAAAACGTTGCTCAAAAAATATATAGGTCAGACTGCGTTATTCAAGAAGATGGTTATACACCAACCACTGCTTATCCTTCTAAAATTCTCGATTTACCTTGGAAAACAAACATCCAACAATGCACATTACAAAGGTGTGAACATCTTTATTCAAAATTGAAGAAAGATCTTTTGTCTTTGAAACTCTCTGCTAAGAGTCGAGAAAGCTTAGAAATATTTACGCACTTTTTAAGCACATTTGTAGATGTTTACAAAAATCTTGGGCCAACCACTGATACTTTTGTAGAAGTGATGAGGAAAAGAAAGGAAACAGTAATGGGTCTTGATACATGGGACGATGTTAAAAACAAAGTTACAAAAAAAATGGAAAAATATATATTTAATTTCAAAGAAGGGCCGAAAAGAAAGATGCTAAAGTTGCAATATTTCAAACACCCTAATATAGCTTGTCGTTTGTATGATAGGCACCTTGAAGCCTATGGAAGACTACCATGAAACGACGAGGTTCCTTTTAATTTTGCAAAATTATTTTTTGCAGAATTATTTTCTAGAATGAAACCCAATTATAATGACCTTCCTTCTGAATTTTTTGGTCCTGGGAAAAGTCGATTATATAACCGTAGGGGCACTAAGCGTGATGCTGATTTGCGTCGCCCTAAGCCACCATTGGTAAGCCAACCTCTTTAAGTGGAAAATTTGCGGTTAGAGATGGATGCCACTTCTCAAATTAGTCAAGAAGCAAGGGATTCCATCATAGACAATGTTTAGACTGGACTTGGTGGAATTAATATTGGTCTGAATTGACAAAGAGCATGAGAAAATGCACGTGTTAATTTTTTGCTTAGTACAGATGATGAGATAAACAACATGAGTATTGAAGAGCTTAGAACATATGCAAAGCATTGTCGCAATGGTTGGCAGGACTTAATTATTCATGAGGAAGAGGGCATGGGATTTGTATGTGTTAATGGTTAGGGAGAATATTTTAATGTAATTTGTAATTTAATATACATGTTTATTTGTATATGTTAATCTAACAAAAATGTATCATATGTTCACCATTTGCAGTTAACACGCTTGATGAACAAAAATTTTGATAATATCACAGTCGAAGGTTTAGGTTCTCGCAATCAAGATGATGTGTTGGGAAATGTTAGTATTTTTTAAGTGTTCATGATGTTGATGTACAATTATTATTCTATTACTATATCGATATCATGATGACATATTTTTAAAATAAATAATTGTGTGCACATGTATGTATATAATTAAATGTTAACAGATTCGGATTACGTCTGATGTTTTCACAATGGAGCCACCCTCTCCTTCCCTATTAGGAGATGTGTCAAATCCATCGTCACAAGTATTGAATTTTCACTTATCTTTCAAATTATAAATTGAAGTGAATGTTTCATTAAAAAATGAGATCTAGATCTTGAGTTATTTTACAATTTTAAAATTTTTGAATTTTAGGTTTGTGGAGATGATATTTGTTCTCCAAGGACTTTAGCGATGGAGTGTATGATGGAGATAGGAACATCCAAACAATTTGAACAAGAATTTGTCTAACTTTTTTTTTAATATTATTGCATTAGTTTATGCATCTTCATTTCAAATATATATATATATATATACTTGTACATGTATATTGTACAGTTTATCGTTGAGGATGCATTGATGCACGACCAACACGGGACAATGGAGGGGGGAACTACATGAGTTATTACATGAAATTTTTTCATTTAATTTTGTTTGTTGAAGTTCTACATTCTCATTCAATTTTAAAAATCAAATTTTAATTTTAATACATGTAATATAAATATTTTATACATGTGTACATATATATGTATATGCAATTAGGGCCAACACGGGACAATTGAGGGGGAACTAAATGAGGTATTGCATGATTTTTTTGTTTTTTTCATTTAGTTTGTTTTATTGAAGTTCTACATTCTCATTCAATTTTAAAACATTAAATTTTAATTTTAATACATGTAATATAAATTTCTTATACATGTGTACATGTATATGTATACATGCAATTAGGGCCAACACGAAACAATGGAGGGGGGAGTAAAGAAGGTATTGCATGAATTTTTTTTTCATTTTTTTTATAAAGTTCTACATTCTCATTCAATTTTAAAACATTAAATTTTAATGTTTACATGTTGTGTAGGTTCCCCATTCTTCAGATGATAGCACAGGGAGGCTTAGGAGGCTGTTGGAAAATACATTGCAGCCAAATTTTTTAATTGATTGATGCACGTGCAACATTTTATTTGATAGATAGTCTTATTTACTTCTCTATATAGATAGTCTTATTTATGCAGTCATATTTACTTTTCTATATAACTTGATACTTGTAACACTATACATTGTTATATTTACTTTTATTGTTCACGATATAAATTTTCGACATATTTTACATTTTGGATAGTTGAACTACATTTACTTTTATTGAATGATTTTAAATTTTGGATTGTTGTTACATTTGGCACGTGATCACATGTTGTTATATAATGTTAACTTAGATTATCTTAGATTATGTTTTGTTTTTAAAACCTGTTGTTTTGTCAGTTGTTATTTAAAATGAATCTAGATTGAAATTGCAAATTACAAAACAATGTGGTGCATGTTACACATTTGAACATGTGTGATTGTTATATAATTAGGATGTCTATTAAAGGTGATATTGAGGTACATTTTGCATGATCAATTGTCATTTAAAACAATCATAGATGGTTTTGAATATTTAATTTCATGAATATGTAACAATGATTGAAGTACATTTGAATTTTGTTGTTACATTTTACATACATGATCACATGTTGTTATAATGAACTAACTTAGATGATCTTAGATTATATGTTTTGTTTTTAAAACTCAAGTTCTTTTGTGATTTGTTATTTAAAATTAATCTAAATAGAAATTTCAAATTACAAAACACATGTGGTACATGTTATGCATATGAACATGTGTGAATGCTATATAATTTGAATGTCTATTAAAGGTGATATTTAGGTACATTTTGCATGATCATTTTCCATTTAAAACAATCATAGATGGTTTTACATATTTAAGTTTGTGAATATGTAATAATGATTGAAGTACATTTGCATTTAGTTGTTATAACATTTTCCATACATCATCACATGTCATAATGAACTAACTTAGATGATCTTAGATATTTTTTTGTTTTTAAAACTCAAGTTGTTTTGTCATTTGTTATTTAAAATGAATCTAGATTGAAATTTCAAATTACAAAACACATGTGGTACATGTTATGCATTTGAACGTGTGTGAATGTTATATAATTAGGATGTCTATTAAAGGTGATATTTATGTACATTTTGTATGATCGTGTGTCATTTAAAACAACCATAGATGGTTTTACATATTTAAGTTCATGAATATGTAACAATGATTGAAATACATTTGCATTTATTTGTTAAATTTTGCATACATGGTCACATGTTGTTATAATGTTAGCTTAGACGATCTTAGATTATGTTTTGTTTTTAAAACTCAACTTGTTTTGTAACTTGTTATTTAAAATGAATTTAGATTGAAATTGCAAATTACAAAACAAATGTGGTACATGTTATGCATTTGAACATGTGTGAATGTTATATAATTAGATGTAGATGTCTATTAAAGGTGATATTTAGGTACATTTTGCATGATCATGTGTCATTTAAAACAATCATGTATATATGGTTTTACATATTTAAGTTCATGAATATATGTAACAATGAATGAAGTATGTTTGCATTTTGTTGTTACATTTTGCATACATGATGACATGTTGTTATAATGTTAAATTAGATTCAATCTTAGATTAAATGTTTTATTTTTAAAGAACAAGTTGTTTTGTCATTTGTTATTTAAAATGAATCTAAATTGAAATTGCAAATTACAAAACACATGTGGTACATGTTAAATGCATTTGAGCATGTATGAATGTTATATAATTAGGACATACATCTATTAAAAGTGATATTTAGGTGTACATTTTGCACATGATGATGTGTCATTTAAGACAATTATAGATGGTTAAATACATATTTAAGTTCATGAATATGTGACAATGATTGAAGTACATAAATGCATTTAGTTATATTACATTTTGAATACATGATGACTTGTTATAATGTTAACTTAGATTAAATGTTTTGTTTTTAAAACTCAAGTTGTTTTGTCAATTGTTATTTAAAATGAATCTAGATTGAAATTGCAAATTACAAAACACATGTGGTACATGTTAAATGCATTTGAACATGTATGAATGTCATATAATTAGGACATACATCTATTAAAAGTGATATTTAGGTGTACATTTTGCACATGATCATTTGTCATTTGAAACAATTATAGATGGTTAAATACATATTTAAGTTCATGAATATGTAACAACTAGCATTTGCACCAAGAGGTGTAAAGAGCATGCCGATAGTGCTTTGAGTTTTTTTAACCCTTCGAAAATATATACAATAACATTTGAAATCGAAGGGGTTTTAGTGTCTCAGTAATGGTCGGGATCAACTAATTGCACACGCTCATAGATCAGTTATCACTTTGAATCTCAAATGCTTCCAGATGCCTATGTTGGAAGTAATTTTATAAGAAAGATTTTTTAAATGCTAGTTAACAACATGTGAAATCAGTACCTTTTTGTCGAAATGCTAGTTAACAACATGTGAAACCAATACTGTAAGATAGCATAGTCCCTGATAATTAAAAAAGATAATTTTAGCTATAAAAAAAACTATTAAAACAACTTTTTTTTTAAATATGTTTTACATGTTTAATTGATGTAATGCAAGTGTTTTCTTTATTAGAGTGGATGGTTAACCCACCATTTATTAGTAAATGCATGTCATAAGTAGTGTTGGTGCGCTTTGTGGTAGATATCAATGCTGAGATAACATGGTATTATAGTGAAACTTGATGTGTATATATTTACACCGAACCCTTTGCTTTATGAGATTGGTTGATTAATTTATAATTTAATAGTAAAAATAGGTTTGGTTAATTAATAATTTAATAGTAAAAGTATATTTTAATAAATAATTTTTCCATTTTATATATAATTTTTAATTTTGTATTGAATTATATAATAAATAATAATTTAATTTCTTATTTTATAAATAAATAAAATATTAAAATATCAAAATTAATTACATTTACAACCATTATGTTGTACTGATTCAAAGGATGTTATTATAGTAATTCTATAAAATAAAATAATATTTTTAAATATTTTATAAATATTTTTTTAATTATATTAAATATCTTTATTATAACTTGTTTTAAAACTTAAACAACGCTATAAAAACAATTTTCTTTTATATTCATGGTCTCCCACATATATAATATTAAATATTATCCTATGAACAAAAGAACAATTTTCATCTACATTCGTCATCTTATAATATGTGTGATCCCATTTTATATATGTGTGTTTTTGTTAGTTTAATTTTCATGTATATTCATTATTATATAATATTCATGATCTCCCACCATATATATTCATCATAATCTTGTTTCGCGACGTTGCTCAATTGTGCCGACGAAAAGTGTGGAGCGAAATTTTTCGGTGACCATCATTGCCATGATTCATCTCATTCACATCTCTTACCAAACATACATCGTGGTCCTAAGGAATAGGATCGATCACCAAGGGCTTCTTTTGGACCGGTAGCTTTGGCTATCAAGAGCATCTAGGAGGTCGTGGCTTAGAGAATTCTCGTGCTGTGATCCAAGGCGAAGTACCAAAGAATTCTCATGTAGTGGGAGGTGAGGTGATTGAAAAAGATAAATATATGAGTTTCAAAGCATTTAGTATCGTACTCGTCAGTATTAGGAACCAACTTTTGACACTTTTTCATTATTCTACAGGTGAGAAAGGTCAAATGCCATGACGTATTTTAAATAACCCAAGCATTATACATGCTTTCTCGCTTTCTTATACGCAACAACTTCTCTACTCTGATATCCCATGGTTCCTTCATATTCGCAATGATGGAGAGCTTGTTGCAGCTAATTTAGTGTGCACTGGTCATTTCTGCAATAAGCTTACTTGCTGCACTATTATGGCACCATATGATGCTCCAAAGGAAAATGAGGGGTCCTCCAATCTGGCCAGCGGTGGGTATTATTTGGCGAGTATGATTCCGTTTGTGTTTCTTCATATAGGTGACAATGGACATATATGACTGGACCACCCACATTCTCATGAAGTATGTCGAAACATTGGAATTTAAGCCTCCTTGACTCGCAAACATGTTTTCCTTCGTTACTACAGATCGCAAAAGTATAGAGTACATTGTAAATACCAAGTTTGGGACCTTCCCCAAGGGAAGTTATTATAAATGTATTTTCGACAATATATTGGGCGACGAAATTCTCAACACATACGACGAATAATGGCCTTGGTGAAGGAAGACAATGAGTTTGTTTCTGCACTCGCCACTCCTTAAAAAAAACACATGATTTCCATAATTGGTAAATCCATTCACAAAAAACTGTTGGTAGAGCTCGAAGATGCATGCCGAACTGGTTCTGTTGTGGATCTTCCTCGGGAGCTATTCATTCACTTTGGCTTGGTAAGCATGTGTGCTATTGGTCTTGTTGATATTCATCATTCCTTTTTTCATGTGGAAGACGCTAAGGTTTTTGGGCATTGGCACCGAAGGAATGTTCAAGTCCTCTTTGCAAATTATTGATGAATTTTATGGCAAGATGAGCTCCACCACCATTTCCCTGAACTTGTTGGCCTTCGCTCCCTGGGATTCGAACACACACGCTTGCTCAACATGATCTGCCTGAGAACATTGGCAATGCAGACATTGAGAAGCTCCTTGAGGTTCACGCCCTTCCCTTTTTTCTCATGATGATGTTGATTATGAGATCATGGATACAACCTGTTTATTAACAGTGAAGTAACCACAATCATAAGTATGTCAATCTATACGATGGAAAATAATTTAGCGTTGAAGTACTCCAGTGTTTTAGTCAGTAAGGAAATTAAGAAAACCTGTTGTCTTAGAGACTTCTCTTTTTTACTACATTATAATAGGATTACAGTCTTTTGTGAACACTTTCGATGAAATATATTTTGATTCCATAATCGGATCAGGGAGTCCACACGAACAAGTCAATTGTGTGAATTGTATTTCGCAAATCATTCCAAAAGGACAACCATAAATCATAATCACGTGTATGACCGTCTTTACTTCAATTCATATCAAATTCGATATGCTTGGCTTCAGTGGAGAATGTTTTAATCTTTTTTTTTAATATAAGATCGGTTGAAGCATAAACGTGAATGGGACGACGGGAATTTCTCCCCCATGCTTCTTGTGAGACACTTAGCTATAAAATGAGGTGTTTTTCGTATTGATTATCAGTACCAAAGTCTGCAAAAATTTTGAGGCAAAAGATGGCAGTGACTACCGAGAAAATGAGCTTGATTATATTTGGGAAAATGTTAGGTATCTTCACTACAGTGGAAATGATCATGATTTTTCCTTCTGTTTCTGTAGAGGACTGCTAACATCACGCGGGTGGTGCGCTTTGCACTAGACGCGTCCTTTGCAGCTAGTGGTGCCGGTATATCAATTTGGTTAACCGAAGATTATTAAGATTGAGCAGAGTCATATTCATATCCTGTAGTAGCATCTCTTCTAGCAAATATGGTAATCTTATTGTTGCACCCTGCTTTCTGCAGTCCCCTACCTCATTAGAATAAATCACTTGAAATGCATTTATTCATCCATTTGGCTTCATAAAAATGTTATTTATAAACCCCCATGAAGATTATGCCTTCGACCCCCCTCAACACAAGGTTCCATACCTTACGCAACATCCTCCAGGGGGAGTCGTAGCGAGCCCAGACGAGGTTAAGCCATGTATTTGGGGCCAGCGTTGCCTTGCCGGTTAGATAAATTCAAGTCATTGACCTTTACGCACGCGTCCGTTACTTTGGCAATGTCACGACCGCTAGTAATTAGACTTCATAAATTTGGAAGAAGTAATGGATGACATTGTTGAGATTCACTTGAGGACGACGAATCTCAACAGTGTCACAAACAAGAACTTCAACAATATAATGCATATCGGTATAATTATTGAATTACATAAATGCACTTAGTTACATTACATTTTGAATACATGATGACTTGTTATAATGTTAACTTAGATTCAATCTTAGATTAAATGTTTTGTTTTTAAAGCTCAATTTGTTTTGTCATTTGTTATTTAAAATGAATCTAGATTGAAATTTCAAACTACAAAACACATGTGGTACATGTTAAATGCATTTGAACATGTATGAATGTTATATAATTAGGACTTACATCTATTAAAGGTGATATTTAGGTGTACATTTTGCACACGATCATGTGTCATTTAAAATAATCATATATGGTTTTACATATTATTTGAGTTAAATACATATATATTTAAGTTCATGAATATGTAGCAATGAAAGCAAATTTGCATTTAATTCATACATTTTTCATTTGAAATCATTCTTATAATGTTTTAATATACAATACATATAGATGTATATCTAAAAACAATCATAAAATTCTAGGTGTACATAGATGTGTCAAACAACCATAAACTTTTAAAATTGCATTAAAACATATCCAGTACACAACATTTTTCATTATTGTACATAGAAACGCTACTATGGATGTCAGTTGATAGTAAACTGGAAATTACAAAACATGTACCACACATTTTGCATTCAAGAATGAATATTATAATTTTCTTTAGATGTCTAAAACTAAATCATAACTTAAAATTTGCATTATATCAAATATTCTAGATACATGTACATTTTGCAATAATGACATAATGACATAAAATGTACCAGAGAATGTATGAGATCATTTAAGACCATAGAAAATACATGTATGTGTACATGTGTATAAATTACTTGTGTGCATGTGCCAAAACAATGTACATGTGCAAACACTTGTACATAACATAAAATATACATATTATAATAATGTAAAACTTAAGAATGCACAAAAAAAGGCTAACAATTTCTAGTTGAGCTCTGTAAGTTCTGAAAGATGAATCCAAGGAGAATAAATTGTTGGGCAGTTCAATCAAAAAAAATCTAATGGAATGCCATCTTCAATGATCCGTTCATGATCAGTTTTTGACATTTTCCATTTCTTAATTTTCAATTTTTTCTTTGATTGAACTTCTATCAACTTTATGTGTGTTGCACACACCAAGTGACTATATTGACAACTTATGATATTGGGTTCATCGTCTTGAAAGTAAACAAAATCCTGACTTAGATGAGTTTGTTGGAAAAAATAACCTTTCAGTACAATAGACCCTCTGTCATATATAAGCCCGTCATCATCATAGTTCTCCAATAATTTCATCTTTCGTTCGGTGCAACGCATCAAATAATACTTCACATTTTCTACGTTATTAATAGGTGCAACTACAACAAAAAAATCTCCTGCACAACAAAACAAACTTACATAAATTTAGATCATAATTAACATGAAAAATTAACTTTAAAATTAACATGTGTACTTGATTTTATTATCTATTTCTAGATCTCTATCATTTGAAAACAATTGAAATGTTACCTTCTCTAACAAGATCAGAAACTCGATCACCTTCAGATGATACTATAGTCTCCTCTAATTGCATTTCTTCAGAGTTTGCAACATACATTTTCCCCTTTGTATTTATTTTTGTATGTTTTCAATCTCTTACATACATTTTGTTTTGACAAACATCATTAGATTATGTGTTGTCTATGCAAACATGACAAAACAAGAATAATTTCTTTTATCAAATGCAAACACATTTTGGTACTCCTTTATTTTAATTGAATGCAATTTTCGAGTCTCTTTTATTGTTTCAACATCATTTCCAATCGATCTATCTACATCTTGGACCCCAATATGCAAAAAAAACTATATGGAAAATCCAAACAAAAATATAAATATGTTATTCAAAATACAATCAAAGATAATCATTATGATAAATAATGTTTAAAATTAGAAAATTAATAAAAATTAGATCATGTATATTATGTGTGTGTGTGTGTAAGTTAATTTGTGTGTGTGTGTGTGTGTGTGTGTGTATATATATATATATATATATATATATATATATATATATATATATATACTTGTGCATAAATGTATCATTACACAATTTATTTGTTCAAATGTAACAGTCAGCCAATTAAATAAGGGAAGTATGAAGGTACATGTACATATATATATACAAATTAACTTGCATATATATATATATATATATATATATATATATATATATATATGTATAATATCCATACACTAACTACAGGAAGTATAATATAGTACATGTACATATATATACAAATTAACTTGTATATATATATATGTACATGTACCTTCGTACTTCCCTTAACTGGTTAGTCTCATGGATTAGTGTATATATACATGCTTGCATATATATATATATGCAAGTTAATTTTTATATATATGTACATGTATCTTCGTACTTCCCTTGACTGGTTAGTCTCATGGATTAGTGTATATTTATATATGCAAGTTAATTTGTATATATATATATATATATATATATATATATATATACATGTACCTTTGTACTTTCCTTGACTGGTTAGTCTCATGGATTAGTGTAGCGATACACCATTAAACAACTTGTTCACCTGAGACTATATATATATATATATATGCAAGTTAATATATATATATATATATATATATATATATATATATATATACATGTACCTTCTTACTTCTCTTGACTGGTTAGTCTCATGGATTAGTGTAGCGATGCACCATTGAACAACTTGTTCAGCTGAGACAAGTCAGTGTGCATAGTGGTCCATTTGATATCTTCGAAGTGCTTGTTTTATACATACCCCTGTTAGCCCCCCCTATGAAATTCTTGACAAGCAAGCAGGGGGTTGGATTGTTTTGGGGCCTTCAAGGAATGCATTTTCCCGAAAACTCATTATCCTTGAAGTCTCCCCATGCTTTGCCTTATACAAATTCCCTCAGCTAATTCCCATCTCAAAGAGCCTATATTACCCCTCATACCCTTGTAAATATACCACCATTTACCCCCTTTTCCCTTGGTCAAAGTTCCCTTTCTTCCCGTTATTTCCACCATTAACCTCTTAAATCTTCCCGAAATCCCCTTTAGTTTTCACCATCAACCTTTGTTTCCTCAGATTCCCCTTCCACCTCCCTATCGTTACCCTCCTTAGGCTTTAAAAAGCATTAAAAAATGGATAAAATTGATATATTCCGCATATCAGGCCTAGCCCTCTCCGGCATAATCCCCCCGCACCTTTTTCCTCCAAGCGACCTGGCGCCGGAACCACCCGCCAGCACTGAAAGTGCCTATCTCCAAAGTGTATCGGGTGCAACGTCGACCGTTGATCTTATTGATCGGACGGTGATCGCTAACCCCGAAACCCTCTGTGTTTCCCCCGTTCATTTCCCTGATTTCCCCATCGCCGTTCATTTTCCCATCAAATTGACGGTTCGGAGCCTATCCACCCAGTGGACCCCGCCGCGCACTATTCACAAACCACTAGTTTCTATCGCACCGCCTTTGGGCAGAGGGTGGTTTTCCCCGATCGGCCAGCGATTCCATACAGCGATTGACGCGTGGATCCTGTACGGTTTCAAAATCGCTTGTCCATTGCGCATTAAATTTCAACTCGGGACGCCCAGCGATATGCATATCAATCTTTAGATCTCGGGCGCCGCATCCAACGGTCATCAATCAACGAATTTGCACAGGGTTTAATCCACGGCCATCGTACCCCTGGCCCACCGTTCGTCGTCCTCCGCTGTGTTTCCCACCGTCGATCTCCTTTGAGATCTGACGGTCCAGTTTAGTCTTCTCCCCACTATTGACCACCCCGCTGTCAACTGGCTCCGCCACGTAACCTCCACGTGTCCACCTACGGTCTCCCTCGAGTTTCGTATTCATTCAAAGGTTGGAGATTCAAAGGTTTCTCGTCCGTTTTTCCTCCGCACCACCTTCTGACTGTAGTCTTCATCGTTTCTGCCTCGCTGCAAGTCATCCACGATAGTTTCGCCATCAACCAGTCTGCTTAGTGAGTCTAGCCATCCCGTTACGACCACCATTCCCGTTGTTTTCTTAACGTGTTTCCGTATTGTGCAGGGTTTCCAGAGAGGCGAAAAACCGCCATAAATCATAGGAATCATTGTGAGCGGCGCATTGAGAAGGCATAATTAAAACTAAAGTTGGTACTGCAGATAAATGTCAAGAAAGGTGGCGGCAGTATAAATTCCATCGAAGGACGAAGTTTGAAACTTCGCAGACTCTATCCCGCACCATTAAAGCCCAGATATTGTAGAATCGAGACATTTATGAAACCGTGAAGAAAAACCAGTTTCATGATCATGGATTCCAGCATTCAGAATTGAGTTTTGAGTTTAATGCAGCAGTTTAGAGGCAAAGCAACAGATCAGTGAACCTAAAGATCATGCAGAAGGTACAGCACGCAAAGATTCATGAAATCAGGGTTCAAATCAGCAGAATGTTTCTTCCAGAGCAAGGACACAGTACACATTATGGTTTCAGTTTATATGGTGTCCAAGCAAGTTTTCTCTCCCCTTTGCAGAAATCCTACGCTATCAAAAGTATTTGTTTCACCAGCATGGCAGTCCATTCAGTCATTTTGTTTATACACCAAAGTACTGCACAGTACTGCAGTCAGAACACATCAGAGTCATATCAGAGTAATTCCCAGTCTGAAGAAGATCGTTTATGCACTCAAATAACATCAAAGATTAATGCACAGGAGTTATACAGGATGGGCTTCGGCCCTCTTTCTTTTCAGAAGATTAATACTGCATTTAGTTCTCCACCTACCTCCTCTGCTCCTCTGGGGCTATAAATTCATAGAGAACTCATTGTAATGGTTGTTGATCAGTTATCAGAGAACTGCAAGTAGTTTCTCTTGAGACACAGTCTCTGTGTAAAGATTGTAAGATAGGTTGAAAGATATGTTTTCAGACTAAGGATTCAGCTATTGGCAATATTGTACTTTATTGGTATTGTGAATTAATATGACAAGCACATTTCTTTGGATCCTGATCTGAAGCAGCGGTGATGTTTTCCTATCTCTGTGTTTACATTCATTTCATTTCGTTTCTACTGGCTCGCATCAGAAGTTTGGCATAGGATTTACCCTTGTTAGGTACCCTATGTTGCTGCTCTCCTTGCCATTTATGTTTCTCTTCTGAATGTATTATCGAAGTAATGTTTTCAATTGGTTTAACCAGTGTAGTGGATGATATTGCCTGCTCTCTGATGTATGAATTAAATGAATTCAGTTCTTAGATGCTTCTTGTTATAGATTTCAGTTGGAAGATTTGGGAACACTGGGGATTAGTGTGAGCCTTGTCCACTAGGATCCTTGTGCGACCTACTGATCTGTAACATTGTGCTCTTAAATTTGTGTTATCTCTCCTCCTCTCACCCTCCCATCACATAATCATCTATAAAGATCCTAAGTTTCAGATGACTAGCCCAATTGAAAGCCTGCCTATCGATTAGCAAGCAAATCCTTTCCTGACTCCATTTCCCAATGGTTTTGAGTATTTCCTGGAACATTTCACCTCTGCCTTATCCCACTTTTCTCATCCTGATCTTACATTGAATCCTTCTTTCCTGATAACCAGCAACCAAACAAATAAACCCCGAGCTTTATAACTAGCCTAAAATCATAACATTTGAGCCTCATAGACAAAAAACCTTGCTCACCTAGAGAGATCCATCTCTGGACCCAGGAGGGATAGATCCTGAGGTCTGAAAGTGGTTCTGATTTTGTCTCATCTTTTGGTCTTGCCAATCTGGCCAAAACATGGGAACCCCAACAGCCCCTACACCATCATGTTCTCATTTTCCTTGACCAATCTCAAAGAAATTCCAAAAATGTTTAATGCGGGTTTTCATATGAAGATGACACAACCAAAAGAATGACCATGAAGATTTGAATTGACCTGCACATCCATTTGACCATATCCAATGTTCATTGAATTTTATTTCACGACTTTTCAATGAGTCATAAATAGTTTCAAAACAATGTTGTACAAAATATTTATCATGTGTACGATTGTCAGTGATATAAAAGTGATATTTTTTAATAACATGTTGATTTTTACCGGTGATTTCTATATGATCAATAATTTGTTCAACATGTCTATATAGAATATGGACAAGCATGGCGACTTGGTCAGAATGATAGTATTCACTATGTATTTCTTTTTGTGGAACAAATGTGCAATTCTCTGCAAAATCAACTATTGACAAAACGGTCCCTAGTGGAAAAAATTCATGGGATTTTTTAAATTGCAAGTCTTGCCATCGAGCTCTATGGGAATGCTTGGTGTATTTATAGATTTCTGCCTCAAACTTTCTCAAAAAATCTATCACAAAAATTTCTTCTTCTTGTAAATCAATTATATTAGCACTTATAGTACTACTTGAACCAATCCATGAATGAATATATTCATATCTCTTCCATTTCACTTTTATACTTGACAATGATTGATCATTTATATCAATACGATATTGTTTGTGAAATAAAGTCAAATTTCCACAATCATCGCATTTTTTACCACCAGCACATTTATTTTGGTAAAATAATTCATGGCTTTCTCTTGCACATAGAATTTGGGATATGAAATCATGGATAGTGGAAGGAGGGGGTGAAGCTTTCCAAAATGTTTTACCAAAACTAAGGAATGTGTCATAATATAACTAAAATTCCACATGATAACGACAACAACAAGTGTCGTGTATAGTGATAGGTTTAACATATCATGGTTTTTGTTGCACAAAAGCACTGATTGAGACATTAATTTCACGATTCTCTTGTATGAACTTGTTGAACAACTCTATCTGAGTGGTGTCCAAGATATGTTTTGCTTGTTCTTCGTACTGATTTTGTGCTATTCTTTATCGCATCACATCCCTTGCTTTTGGTGAAACACGTGAATTTTTCATCCAATATTCATATATTATTTTTTTAACATCTTCTCCATGTCTATCTTTGCATGGTTTCCTACAAATAACTTTCCAACAAGCGAGTTCATCATTTACATCTATTTGCAATTGAAATTTATGATGTTTGTGCAAATTTTTTCGTGAGGTCGCTAATATTTCTGCCCTAGATTTTACCAAACAATTCTCTTTAGTACTTGATGGAACCACTGCCATCTGTATTGCTCTACGTGCATCTAAATCACTTTTATTTCTAGATCTTCCAATTGACTTTAGAGTACTATTTATATTTTTCATCACATTTTCCTTCTTATTTTTTTTATCTTTTGTTGATTTTCGAATACCCAATAAAGTCGTAGTTTCCTTTAATATCTTTGATGTTAAAAGAATTTTCAAATTTTGGGCTTGAACTACCCCATTTTCATCTTTGAAGAACATATCAATAATGCACTTAACACGATATCATATAACATGGTCAACTTTTTTATCTCCATATGTGTCAGTATCAACATTTTCTAACATCTCATCATCAATATTGATTTCATCTGTACATATTAGAATTAAATGTACAAAATGAGTTTAAATATTCAATAAATAATTAAATTAATAAATATGTATAATTTTAATAATACACATTCAACATATATATACATACCTGGTGATTCAATTTCTTCACTTGAATTTCTTTCAACATTTGTAACATCTTCAATCATTGGTTCATTATCCCTTTCACTTTCTCTTTCAAAATTTTCTATCTCATCATCAATGTTATGAAGAATATCTCTCTCTATTTACATTGCAAAATATTTTTCAAATTAGTTCATCAAATAAAAATTGAGTTTCACAATACAATAGTTAAATTTTAAATATCATTTATAATATTTACATTTACATACCTGCCTCAACTTCTAGTTGAGGTTGATTTTCCGTTTCAATATTTAAGTGTTCTTCGCTCTTTTTTTGCGATATTCTCTCCCCTGTTCTCTACGTGCCTCAGGTTCTTTTGTTCGATCATATTTTCTCTTGTAATTTCTTTGATTTCCCATGATAATTTAGTATGAAGCTAAAAAACATTCCTTCAAAATCCTACAAAAAAAAACCCACTATCAAAATTTAGACAAAAACTCAATTCAAAAAAGTATCACAATAGATTCAATTTCAAAAAAACTCACTTTAAAAAATTTGCACAAAAGACATACTTCAATCCAAAACACTTACTTTAAAAACTCCGCCAAAAAAAATGTCTTTTAAAAATGAAGGTCGAAATATTTCCTTCCAAGTCCTGCAAAAAAAAAATACTTTAAAAATTTAGACAAAAACTCACTTTAAAAATTCATTATAAAAGATTTACTTCAATCCAAAACACTTACTCTAAAAAAATGTCACTTTAAAAAATACCTCCAAAAAATGTCCTTTGAAAAATTAAGCCCAAAAAACCCATGTAAATTCAGTCCAAAAAACTCCTTTCTAAATTCAGCCCAAAAAAATTCATTTGCAAATTAAGCCTAAATGAAGAAATGTGTGAAAATAATGTTTCCGTTTTCAGCTATTTATATAGTTGCGAAGTTTGTTTTTTTGGAGGGGCTTCATTGAATTTTTTTTTCTGGCCGATAGAATTTGCGAGCATAAGTTTGGCCGAAATTTTATAAAAAGTTCAACCGAACTTCTTTGTCATTAAAACTAACGGGACATAGCGAAAAAAATAGAAATAAAATAAAAATAAATAAAAAAATCGGTCGAACTGTTACAAAATTTCGGCCGAACTAAAACATCTGCAACTATGTTGTATTTGGCTCTGAACATATTTCTTTAACTTTGGAATGGTTAAACTCCATCGAACTTTATGAATTAACTTTCGAAACCAACACTAGCATTTGCAGAATTCAATCTACTTTCAGGAAATATAAATTTTATGGAATTCCATAGATATTTACTAATTTTAATTAATTTTGTAATAAAATGGGTGTAAACAATTTTTGAAGGTAATTATGATTCAGTGAAATCAAAATTATATATCTCCCAAAATACACTGTAAAAAAATTGAAAATTTTATGGTGCATTACGTTGGTCTGTCGTCTGTAATGGGTAGTTTTTATATTTTTAGTTTATAACTAATATGTTGAGAAACTTGACGCGGGCCGAAACATATTCAAAATATGCAGTTTTTTCATATTGGTTCAGTTCAAAAAATTCTAGTAATTATGATATGCATTAGTTGGTTTCGTAAATATAACGATACCGAAGTAGACTCTGTCTAGATTGTTGTAACACATTTGTTTTCTCAAAAACACAAAGTTTTCGAAGAATACACCAATGCGTCTCAACATGACTTTTTATAAATCCTTTGATTGTTAAAGAACACACACTCCAAGAATTGTTAAGTTGACATATCAAATCTGAATTAAAAAATTTGAAAAATTAAGTAATAGAAAGTTAATAAAATTTCTCACAAGTTTTATTTTTATCGTAAGATCTTATCTTTCCATTGCTCGCCATCTTCTTTCACCAAAAGAATTAATCTTGCAAATCTCCCACTAAATAGGGTGTATCACAGGCCTAAGAAAAACCCCTCAGCAGCAAAGGCATCCCCTTGTAGTCAAAATAGATCTGATACCAAATGTAGGTTTTAAACCTTTACAGAAATTACCTACAAACGAAATCTTAAAAAACAAAAAATAAACAATGGCGAGAACAGAAACATAATTAAAAAAAAAAAAACATATAAACAAATATTTTTCATTATATTCCTTTCAATGTTACAATACATATATATACATGTCGAAGCATTCATAAACCCCAATTCATTAACCCTAGATTAGAACATAACCATAGTTCCCTTTACCAGAGCTAAAAAATACCATGGACAGAAAATCATCATGCCAAAAACCATGTGCAAAACTCATGCACAAAACCATAGGTAGGTCCGCCCACCTAATATAGGGTCCCAAAAAAAATCTCGGGCAGGCCACCCCCTTACAAACTGTTTAAATTCAACAAGAAAATGCACCACATAATAGTGTGGGATTTCGGGTCACATATGAGTGAGGAATTCAGTGACACATTAGTGCTAATGTGGGCGTCCAATTTTTAAAAAAAATGGAAAATAAATTGTAATATTATCTCATAACAACTTGTAATAGTTAACTAAGTGTGAAAGACTTAGTTAGCTCAAGAATTTCGAGTTGAGGGTCAAAGGATAGGCATGTAGAGTGATTCTATAATTTACAGGGTCTAGTTGTAGTTGTAGCACTAGTGTGATGCGAGTGCAATCAGTTAACTCAAATTAATTGAGTTTAAATCAGTTTAACTAGTTCTAACTGATCGATGAGCTAGTGGAAGATCAACTAAATTAAAATAGATTTAATTCACAAGTAGTGATCTACCAAGTAACTGATGATTCAGTATTAATAGTTGCATGTATGTCAATTCTAATGACGACCCAGTTGAGAGAAAGGTTAAAGGCAAGTAAACTATCAATTTTGTTATTAGCGAACTGTCCAGGTGCAGTTATAAAGCCACAGGAAGCCCGTGGTGGATTGTGCAATCAAGGAAGGTTGGAATTCTTATTTAATAGGAATTACTTTTCCTAGGGATTGCATGAGCAAGGCAAGCTGAAGGTGGGCAGGAAATTGGCTATGTATTGGTCCAATTTTGCCTAGATCAATGTGAGACAATTGGTAGAGTGTATGAGATTGTGGTGAGCACACATGCATTGTATTGCTTCATGATTCCTTGGTTGATTATACAATAAATATGGAGGGGTTTTGAGCAATTTCTTTCCCTAGGAAAATCTTGTGTTGTGCGACTGATTTACTTCTTTCTCTTACCTACATGTGATTGAACGATCATGATTTATATTCCGCAAATATTGTAGAAGGATTAAGTATCTTGTTTTAATACATTGCATGATCGGATTGAATCCATTGGTGTTATTTCTACATGGTATCAGAGCACCAGGAATCATAATAGTGGAGAAGAAATTGAGTTTGTGTTGAATAATGTTCAAATTTGTAGATACTTTCTTTGGAGCTAGAAGCGGATCAAGATGTCTTTCAATTTCTTGAGACTCGAATATGAACTCAAGGGAAGTTTGAATTATATTGCATGGAAGAACAGGATGGAGGCAGTTTTGGAGGGCAATGGGTTGAAGGAATTCAAAGATAATCATATTCCCAAGCTCGCAGCAGTAGATGCCCAACTTCTTGATGCATGGCAGAAGAAGGTAGCAAATGCGTGGAGGATCTTGTTAGAGAGAGTTCGATATCATATTGTCTCTAGTCTCCATGGAAAGGCAAATCCATATGCTATGTGGAAGGCCTTAACAAATCTGTTTCAAAGCATTAGTGACCACATAAAATCGGCACTCAAGCACAAGCTCAAGAAAATCAAAATGGAGAAGGGCGACACAATCCAGAAATACTTGACCAAGTTCACTCAATGTCAAGATGATTTTGGAAGTGTTGGGATTACTGTAGTTGATGATGACTTGGTGAGCCTAGCACTTCTAGGCCTTCCCAAGAGCTGGCATAGTTACCAGGACTCTATGAATGGGAGGGATAAGATACCAGATTGGGAGTGACTATGGTCAGATTTGGTACAAAAAGAGTTTCGGCAGAATACCAAGTGTGGATCCTCATCCAAGACTGATGATGAGGAAAATTGTGCCTTGGCTGGTAAGGAAAAGAAGGGGAAGGGGAATAAGTCCTATTCCAAATCTGAGACCGACAAAGAAGGAAAGAAGCGTGACATGTCAAAGGTGAAATATTTTCACTGTCATGATCATGGACACTATGACACAAATTTTCCACAAAAGAAGAACAACAAGAAGGCTCCGGGAGTTGCAGCGGGTGAAGCTTTGGCCTCATATTTTGAGTTGGACTTCTCTCTCATCGCATTCATGGCGTCAACTATGATGGGATATATGTGGTACTTGGATAGTGGAGCATATTTCCACATGACGGGAAAAAAATAACTCTTTAGTAGCTTGGAGGAGAAGGATCTTCAGATGTACATCAAGATGGGTGATGACGGGAGCTATAGCGCTATCGGGATTGGTAGAGTTACTTTTCAGAGACAGTTAGGTAAACCTTTCATATTAGAATATGTCATGCATGTACCAGGCTTGAAAAATAATTTAGTTTCAGTTGCTATGTTGGAGGATCTTGGATATGATGTGGTTTTCAGTGAAGTAAAGGTGTTCCTTCGTCACAAAGCCACAGGATAGGTAAAAAAGAATGGGGTTCGTGTGAAGAACCTCTACAAAATTGATGCAGATGGTTGCGCAGCATTGAGAAGTAAAGCAAGTAAGGTGGTGAGCCAGGATACAGGTGAGTTATGGCATAGGAGATTGGGTCATATACACCACAGTGCTTTGAGGATCATGCAGCAGATTTCTACAAGTCTTCCAAAGGGTACTCTTTGGCAGATAAACACATGAAAGGGATGTACCATGGGGAAGTATACTAAAGCCACTTTTCATGAGAAGGAGAACCAAGCAGTGGAAATCCTTAAGAGAGTTCACTCAAACGTGTGTGGACCATTCTCTACACCTTCCACAGAAAAGCACATGTATTATGTGATTTTTGTTGATGATTTTTCTAGAAAGTGTTGGATCTTATTTATGCAGAAGAAATATCAGACGTTCTCCAAGTTTTGTGAGTTCAAGCACTGGTAGAGAAATATACAAGGAAGAAGTTGAAGGCTCTAAGGAGCGACAATGGTGATGAGTATATCTCTAATGAATTCAAGAAATTTGTGCCAAAGAAGGAATTCGAAGAGAATTGATTGCACCTCATAACCCAGAGCAGAATGGGGTTGCATAAAGAAAGAACAAAACAATTGTGGGAGCAGCACGAGCCATGTTACATGATCAGGGCCTACGGTTGCATCTGTGGGCAGAGGCATGCGACACTACGGTATTTGTTCAAAACTGTAGTCCTCATCAGATACTTGGCATGAGTACACCAGAGGAGGCTTTTTCATGTAAGAAACCAGATGTTTCATATTTTAAATTTTTTGGCTCATCCATCTATTTCCATGTGACCAAATATGCCAAGAAGAAGCTAGAACCAACAACAAAGGTTGGGATATTTTTGGGGTACACTAATACTCCCCACAAATATTAGGTGTATTCTCTGACTAATAGGATGACAGTTGTGAGGAGAGATGTTAAATTTGATGAGGATAAAGCCATGTGATTGTCCCTTGAGAGGGAGCTTGATTTGCATGCAGATGAGGAACTCTTAGTTCCAAAGGATGAACCTCAAGATGTGGAGAAGCCACAAGCAAAGGATCATGGAGTGGCAGAAACCACCCATGCAAATCCATCCACCAGAAATGGTAGGAAGCGCACAAGAGAGGTTGACATATTGATGCTAGATGCGACAGAGCATGGTGCACCTACATCACAGTGTAGGCAGAGAAGGTCCCCAGACATGTATATTAGATACATGGCTCTTATGAGCGAGTGTATTGTGACATAACCATCCTATTTTGAGGAAGCAATGCAACAGCCAACATGGGTTGATGCCATGGTTGATAAGTATGACTCATTATCAGGAACAGTGCATGGGAAGTGGTCCCAAGACCAGTGAGGAAGTCAATGGTTGGATCTAGGTGGATCTACAAGGTGAAGCAGGCAGCAGATGGGAGTGTGGAGAAATACAAGGCTAGATTTGTGGCCTGAGGATTCTCACAGGTAGAGGGGATTGACTATGAGAGGACTTTTGCACTGGTTGCAAGGTACTCATTGATGACATCTATCCTTGCACTCTCAACACGGATGGGGTGGAAAATACATCACATGGATGTAAAGACAACCTTTATCAATGGAGTTATTGAAGAAGAAGAAGTGTACATTAAGCAGCCATAAGGTTTCGATACCTTTGATAGGGAGTCGCATGTCAACAGACTCAAGAGAGCATTGTATGGGCTGAAGCAAGCACCTCGTGCTTGGTACACTAGGATCGACAACTATTTCACCAGGTTGGGCTTCATAAAGAGTGAAGCGGATGTGAACCTATATCATATTGTGGTTGATGGTAAGATTTTGATTATTGTACTTTATGTTGATGATCTTATACTGACAGGTGATGAGCAACTCATAACTTCTTGCAAAGAGGATCTTGAAACAGAGTTTGAGATGAAGTACATGGGGCGCTTGCATTACTTCCTTGGCTTGGAAATGTGGCAAAGAGATGGGCAACTATTTGTATCTTAGGGCAAGTATGCCAAGGAGATTCTGAGTAAGTTCCACATGGAAGGCAGCAAACCCATGGAGACTCCTCTTGCATGAAACTGGAGGAAGGAGGATGCTACTTCAGGTGAGGTAGTGGATGTTATTGTTTACAAGCAGCCTATGGGCTCACTTATGTATTTTGTGAACACACGACCAAGCATATGCTACGTAGTTAACCATCTTAGTCAAGTTATGGTTAAGCCTACCAAGCTCTTTTGGAAGGCAGGGAAGCATGTGTTGAGATATCTCAGGGGCACTACAAAGTATGGATTATGGTACAGACGAACAAAGGGAGTGAAGCGTCAAGCCTTCATCGATGTAGATTAGGAAAGTAGTCCATCAGACAGGAAGAGCACACGAGGGAGCATCTTCAGCATAATATCAACAATAGTTTCTTGGTACAGCAGGAAGCAGAGATCAGTTTCACTCAGTTCAGCCAATGCAAAGTACATGGCAGCTAGTCAGGATACATGTGAGGCCATCTCGATGAGGAAGATACTTGTTGGTTTGTTCGGTCATCAGATGGATCCGATAGTGATACATAGTGATAACCAGAGTTGCAAAAAACTCTCGGTTAATCTGGTATTCCATGACAGGTTCAAGCATATTGACATCTGGTACCACCATCTCATATATTTTGTTTAGAGACGCATTATGTTGTTGCAGTACATTCTCACGGAGGATCAGGATGCAGATATCTTGACGAAGGCACTTGCAAAGAGAAAATTTGAATACCACAGAGGCAGGATCGGGGTAGCAGATAATCCCTTTCTTGTTGAGAGGGAGTGTTGAAATTCAACAAGAGAATGCACCACATACTAGTGTGGGATTCTAGGTCACACATGAGTGAGGAATTCAGTGACACATTAGTGCTAATGTGGGCGTTCAATTTTTAAATAAATTGGAAAATAAATTGCAATATTATCTCATAACAACTTGTAATAGTTAACTAAGTGTGATAGATTTAGTTAGCTCAAGAATTTCGAGTTTAGGGTCAAAGGATAGGCATGTAGAGTGATTATATTATTTACAGGGTCCACTTGCAGTTGTAGCACTAGTGTGGTGTGAGTGCAATTAGTTAACTCAAATTAATTGAGTTTAAGATCATTTTAACTAGTTCTAATTGATCGATGAGCTAGTAGAAGATCAAGTGAGTCAAAATAGATTTAATTCACAAGTAGTGATCTACCAAGTAATTGATGATTCATTATTAATAGTTGCATGCATGTCAATTATGATGACGAGCCAGTTGAGACAAAGGTTAAAGGCAAGTAAACTATCAGTTCTATTAGTAGCGAACTACCCAGGTGCAGTTATAAAGCCACAAGAATCCCATGATGGATTCCGTAGTCAAGGAAGGTTGGAATTCCTACTTAATAGGAATTATTTTGCCTAGGGATTGCGTGAGCAAGGAAGGCCGAAGGTGGGCAAGAAATTGGCTATGTATTGGTCCAATTTTCCTAGATCAGTGTGAGACAATTGGTAGAGTGTATGAGGGTGTGGTGAGCACACATGCATTGTATTATTTCATGATTCCTTGGTTGATTATAAAATAAATGTTGAGGGATTTTGAGTAGTTGCTTTCCCCAGGAAAATCTTGTGTTGTGTGATTGATTTACATCTTTCTCTTACTTGCATGTGATTGAGCGATCGTGATTTATATTCTGCAAATATTGTAGAAGGATCCATTATCTTGTTTTATTACATTGCATGATCAGATTGAATCCATTGGTGTAATTTATATACAAACCCTATGACAGAGGGGTTGTCGCCCCCCTGTTGTGCCTGCTGCAACGAACAGGGGGGGCTATCGCCCCGTCGCGCGTGTGACTAGTTGTGGAAAGAATATAACACACACGCAACAGGTGGATAAATCAATGACCCACTTGGGCTCACATGGTTGGTGGATAGTGTTATGGTTAGGGTGGTCCGAGTTCCAACCCGAGGCCCACTCACTGGATGTTGGCATTTTATGTTATTTAAAGGTGTTTGTTTATGGGGCCGCCTAGTTGGAAGACCGGCCAAATGGCCGGGCAGGTTTTATACTTGTCGGCCCCCCCACATTGTGGTCAATGACCATTTATTATTATTATTATTATTATTATTATATAATGAGGTTTGGTTGGGTGGGTCCGTCGATCGATGGCCCGATCACCATAATATATAATGTTTTTTTATGGGTCGGCGGGGTTTGGCCACCTGCCAACCCCTTATATATATATATTGTTTATTAAAACAATTTAAACAAAAATCCATCAGCGAAAATTTGAGGTCATTGGTTTTTTAAGTAGGGGATAATTTTGCCAGTTCCAACCATTAGAAACCATCACCGCAAAGTGTCAAATTTTTGTCTGGTTAAATTCTACCAGATTTAGCAACTCCACCAAATTTAGTTGCCGCTCTACTAACTTTAGCCAAGGGGGCTAGTTTGACCAAAAATTTGACTAGTCATAAATTTCACACACGATGTTGGATTGAGGTGTCGTTTGCATCATTAGAAAGCTTGTGATGAGCTCTTCGATATTAACCTAGTTTCATGAGAACTCATAAAATTTCATTTCAATATTTTCCATAGAACTCTTTGATCTCTGAGTGTTTTTGGAGCCACCTAGATTATTCCTCCCCACTGAGGAGCTTTCGGTCCTCCAAAAGCATGAACACAATATGTGGTTTGCTGTACTCTCTTGTCTTCACAACAAGTGCCCTAACAGGCCACACTTCCTTCTCCTTCACCTTTTTTCTTCAGAGCCATAAGTGATGAACCAACACCCATACTCTCTGTGAACCTATAGTACATCTTTGCAAAATACATGTCCTTCTAAAAGACCAAATATGACCAAAGAAAAACCCCATACTTTCCAATAGTTTATAACACACTCTTTGTTCAAGTTTTCATGACAATCATCACAGAAATCAACACCCCAACTATCAACAAAAGAGGCCATAAAACATCATCCCATTGCTTTCATAAGTGATGGAAAACACATCATCACTATTATATTCATTTTTCAACATATTTTACAAAATCTGGCCATGAAAAGATATTGGAGTCTAATGAAACCATATCTCGCTCATAAAAGTGAATGGGTCATAATTCTAGAGTTGATTCTCTTATTGAAAAGCTTCATTGACTAGTTCTTGCATAGGCACTTTATCTTTCTTGAGACGTTGCTCTGGATGGAGCTCCCAACATGTGTCTCTCTGATGCCCATGCTTGTTACAATTTACTGTAAAAAAAAAAAAAATCTTCCTCTAGACCTTCTTAACCTTCGTCCTCCCCTAATGTGGAGAAGGCATTACATGTCTTGTATGTTTCCTTTCTGCCATTCTCTTCCAACACTCGGTAACCACATGGTTATATAAGCCAAAAAAAATACATGGTTTTCTACGCCATGATTTTTTCTCATCATTAACAATATGCTTGTAATCAAAATGAAGTTTAGAATACTGAGACTTTTTATACCTTGCTTTGTCTCTCTCTTTGAAATGCGCACTCCCATTTGGAAATGCCCTATAATCATAATCATTGGAGGCTTGTGAGATACTCTCAACATCCTTCATTATCTCAGACTTGTCACATAAATATTCTCCTATCTCTTCCTTTATTACATAGCCCAATATTGCATGTCGTGCTAATTCCACCACTTGGATGGGATTCACAATTCCTTTCCCATTAGCTCTTAGGCCCTTGACTTCATATCCCATCTTTTTCAATAATCTTGAACCAATGCCTGTAATGTGATTTTCAAAAGAACCCAAATCATCATCATCATCATCATGTGAAAAATAAATTGGAGAATCACCAACAATGTTTACCTTTGAAGTATATGATGATGGCTTCACTAAGCCCTCGCTGCATTTCAACCTTTCCAAGGCCTCTTCCTTGGCTCGTAATTGAAGCTGCAATATCTAGTTCTCCTCTTATGATTCTTGTTGAAGTTTTCTCGATTCAGAATTATTTACTTGAAGGAATTCATTGATATCTTCATTTGAATGATGAGAAGAAGATGAAGAAGAAATATATTCACTCGAAGATGAAGATGAAGCATCTCCCTCTGCTCTCTCTTTCTCTTGTTCCTCTTTTGCCACTTTCTCCTCATAATTTGCATACACTATATCTACCATGTGAGCCATCATTTGAAGGTCCTCAGAGAGATCTTTGCAATCCTCCATTTTCCTTCTTGTTGCACGTTCAATCTCTAGTTATCATTCACACTCACAATTTGCATCAACAAGAATATCGCTCTGATACCAAACTAGCTATGGATTTTCTTAGCTACCAGAATTAACCAAGATCTTTTACTTTTGTGATGTTAGCAGAATTGAATGTGAAAAAGTGTGAAAAACCACATGTGCATACTTTAAAGAAGAGGAAACATAAAGAAAACCACCAAATCAAATAACACACAACTTGATAACGGAGTTCACCCAGTGTGGGTTACATCTCTGGGCTTGATGTCAAGAGTGGGGAGCTCGCTTCATTAATTGTTGCAAGATGATGATGAATACATGATGTGTTCTTTGTTAATACAAGGAATAACTCCCTTAACTATAGTGGCATGTATCTTCGCGAGATGCTCTTCTATAAGAACGCTCACTCTCCTTCAGCATGAAGAAATAGAAATCTCTCACATAAATTGGCATACTAAAATCCTCTCACAATATGCTAAACATGGATCTCAACATCAAATCATCATCTTAGCAAAAATCAAAAGAGTACATGCCAACAATGCATCTTATACCTCCACTTCCGAGGATGGCCTGAAAATGCACACATCTACTGAAGAAATGGACATCACGATTGAATTTCTGGGAAAAAAAACCAGTTCAAATGAGTATAAAATCAACCCCCTTCTGCCTTGGTCAAATCTGGACCCTCGAGGAATCTCAAATATTCCCCTAAAGATTCCTTCTTGCTGGTTGAATAGAATTCAGATGCCCATATGACAAATCTGATCACACCATCACATTCCTTGTGAAAAACTGAGAAAAATGAGTATAAACTCCATCTAGTTCTGAGTCCGACATTTTAACGCCTCCAGGGAATCTCAAAGATTCCTTAAGATTCCATAAAGAATCATTGTTGCAGGTTGTCCAGAATTTTGTTGGTTACATGAGGAATCAGATTACACCATCACGTTGCATGTGAAAAACTAAGAAGAATGAGTATATACTCGACATAATTATGTTACTCATAAAATTTGGCCCCAAGGGAAAATTTTAGATTCCTCATGACTCCACAAAGATTTGTCTCTCAAAGTTTCCTAAAGATATGTTGCTCAGATGAGGAAACCGATCTAGCCATCGCACTCCTTGCGAAATTCTTAGAAAAATGATTATAAACTTGATATTCTTTTGCCTCTATAAAAAATCAGCCTCCAAAGGAATCTTTCAGATTCCGCGTGATTCCCTGTGTTAGGGTTTCATGCCTCAGTTTTCATTTCGCTCGGGGTTCCACCTCTGCATTAGGTTCTATGAGCGCTCTTTTTTCCATTCTTTGTTCTGGGAAAAAAGTAAAAATTTGGGCTTAATATTAAAAAATTTGCGGATAAATCAATGGCCCACTTGGGAACATATGGTTGGTAGACAGTTTTACACTTAGGGTGGCCTCGGTTCCAACCCGCGGCCCACCCACTCGTTTTTGGTGTTTTATGTTATCTGAAAGTTTTTTTTTTAATGGAGTCGCTTGGTTGGCAAGCCAGCCAAACGTTTGGGCAGGTTCGATACCCGCCGATCTCGCCACACAATGGTCAATGACCATTTTATTATTATATATAAATAAATTTCTGCCGACAGATTTTTGTTCAAATTGCTTTAATAAAACAAAAAAATAATATATAAAAAAGGGGTCGACGGGAGGCCAAACCCCACCGAATCATAACAAATATATATATATATATATATATATATATATATATATATATATATATATATATATGTTGGGGTTTGGTTGGGCGGGTTCGTCGATTGGTGGCATGCCCACCATAATATGTAATGTTTTGTTACGATTCAGCCGGGTTTGGCCTCCCGTCAACCCCTTTTTTTATTTTATTTTTTATTATTTTTTTATTTTTTTTATTAAAACAATTTGAACAAAAACCCGTCGGTGGAAATTTGGGTCACCGATTTTTTTAAGTAGGCGACAATTTAGCCCGTTCCGTCCGTCGAAAACCGTCGCCAAAAAGTTTCAAATTGTTGTCTCATTAATTTCTGTCAAATTTAGTGACTCTACCAGATTTAATCGAGCTCCAAATCTAGTTAGCGCTTTTCTAACTTTAGCCAAGGGGCCTAGTTTGACCAAAACTTTGACTGGCCATAACTTTCATATACGATATTGGATCGAGGTGTCGTTTGTGTCATTGGAAATATTGCAACGAGTTGTTAGATATGACCCTAGTTTAATGAAAATCTAAGAACTTCTATTTTTGAGATTTTCTTGGGCCCTCTTTGATCTCTTAGTGTTTTTGGAGCCACTTGGATCACCACCTATTTGCGCCAACCATATTAATATATGATTTTTATGGTTATCCGAAGGGTCATTCGTTAACGGTGATTTCCTCGTTCCCCAGGTTTTGTTACCTGTCCCTTTACACTTTATGCATTCCCAAATGCTATGGGGTTAGTCTTCTGGCTTGACTTGGATGGTGGGTCTGCACCACACCAATAAAATCATACTTAGGATCACATCCAAACCACCATGTCCCACAGTTACGTCACCCCACACCCTTTCGAGATGTTCCTTTCCTTTAAACTACTAGGAATCATCCTTTTATATTATGTGTCTCAGTGGGTCACTCCTTTTCACGACTAACACTCTTGATTGTCTCACGCATCCCACTCTTGCATAATAGCTATGGAAACTTTGCTTCACGCATTAAATTGTAACAAGCAGCGGCAACATCACACTCGAGTCCACTCCTGGCACTCCATCCTGACTTTGAATCTTCCTAGACCTTCTTTAAGCATTATGCATGGTTACAATATAGGGGACAGACTCTGGGATGGGAACTTTCTCATCGTCTGTTGAAACCAATTCCTGTCTATGTGGGCCCCGACGCAAGCCTTCCGATGACGTGATACTCCTTTGGTGTGGTGATTTTCCCTCCCACTGACCAATGTGAGGGCTCTAACTTACCCCGCTCGCTTCCATGTAGATGGCTCCACCAAGTAATCCGGGTCCTTATCATCGTGGCCTTCCCTTCTGTATTTCATTATGAACTCCCTAGATCATGACCTCCCGAACACGTCACTCTAGGCTCCTTCAAAGCCGTCAATCTCCCTCAATCAATCTCAATCATTCGAGATGCTAGCCTCACTCGGCTCGATAACCCCATCCAAAAACATGGACAAGGTTAAGAGGTTGGGTATATGATATAAGGTTTCCTCCTGCTCTGCACTATGTGTCATTCGCGAAGGGATCGACCATGGCTTGGCCACAATGGTTTTTCGATTGATTAGACGTATGACAAGATACATCATGCATTGTTGTTATCCCTTGATTGAATTTATATGCATCATGCACTGGTGATATCCCTCCTGAGCTCATAAATGAACACCGACCAGAGATACAAACCATTTATGAAAGTTATTAAAACACAAAGAGAACACTTTAACAACAAGGATTTTCTCATCCTTCAAGCTAAGTTAATTAACTTGAATTCCAGCTCAGAGTATACACAAGAATTGAACCATTCCATCCACAAGGCAAAAGGACAATGAATATTACAAAATTCTTCCCATCTCTCTTTACACATGCCATTTAAACCAATTTGCAAGATCAAGATGAGTACAGGAGGAAACCATTTCTAAGATTAGATTCTATGCATACGCAATACATTCCCATGCCACGTTGAACTCCCTGAACATTAACTTGAGGAATAATAATACATCCTAGTGCCGACATATAATAATAATACATGAAAACATAACCAATCATATGTATATCAATCCTCCAAGGATGAACCATTCCCCATTCATGGCATATATATTTAACATTGTATCGAATTCACTTTCCTCGATGTAGCACAAGCATTAACTAGCACAATGAACTAATATCATCACACGCATTAAACCTGAGACATTAAACATACACATAAAAATCAATGTGTTATCACCCCAAAAAAAAAAAAATCAAAACATCATTTTGTCAACTCTGTTTTTTATCATGGTCTCAAAATAGGTTTAAAAGTCATTTTATGATTTGGTTAAGGGTAGGTCATTGTTTTTATAAGTTTAAAGGTCATCATTTGAATTCAAATTAGGTCTTTAGAGGTCCATTCCATGATCAAATATTCACATTTTTCATTTAGAGGTCATTCCATTAAGTTTCGGGTTAAACTTCTGCAATTATCCAAGAATCCTCTGTTTCGTAGCGTCGCTAGTTCAAAAAAGAGGTTTTGCGCTACGAAAGCGCTAATACTTTCGTAGCGCAAACTACGAAAAATACACTGTGGGCGCTACGAAAGCGCAGTTTCTTAACCGTCATGTCAACTAGGCCAGAATTTGTCAGAAATCCGTTAAGAAATGATAGGATAAGGGTATGGTGAGTCAGTTAGAGCTCAGATTCAATGTACCTACCTGTCTCACAGCCATGATCGTCATGATAGGGGCATCATTGATTCATAAGGTGACATTTCAAATTCAAAAATCTTGCCTAATTCGGTCGTTCTTGTTTTCATTTATCTTCACACAATTGTCTGAGCTCTGAAACAATCAAGATAAGCCTGTGGTTGTTTTATACCAAGGCTATCTTCACCATAATCAAGCGAGGTTGTTCCATATTATCAAGCAAGGTTATTTCATATCCTAATCAAGCAAGGTTGTTTTACAGATTCTAGATAAGCTGACAGGTTTTCTAAGAAGCATGGCAGAGGAGAAGAAAGTTCACAAAGGGGGACAATGCTTAAGATATGAGCCCGAAAATGTGAAGGCTATAATTGAAGATCAAACGGTGATGGAGGCTTTTAGCAAAGCAAGTTGTTTCCAGTTTTGTGAAAATCTGCAAGGTTGCCACACACAGCTGTCTAAAGAATTTTCCTTACACTTCACTGAAACAACTACCAAAATTGGGATGTTAAATGTGCCAGTCACACCTGAGATTATTGCTTTTGTGACAGAAATACCAAGGGGACAAGAGACTTGGTTTAAAGGTTTTAAGTTTGACATGGAACCATGCAAGGAATTCAAGAAACCTGAGTACGCAGATATGGACCTGAACAATGCAATACCTAGAAGTTGTATCAAGGACACCTATGCAAAGTTGTTGTTCAACATTCAAAGATAATTTACATATGAAGGCAAGTACCATAAAGTTTATACTTATCATTTCAAGCTGCTTTTTCATTTCACAGGTATGATATCACTAAATTTTCCATTTTACTTGCATAGGACCCTTGCCAAAATGGCTGATAAAGTACAAGAAAAATCTGATGGCTGTGAAACATCTTTGTTTCACCATGGTTTGATAAAGTTATTGGTTTTGAGTTAGCTTCAGAAAATAAGCAGGGATTGGTATTCTTTTTTGTTTATGAATGGTTTTGAAATGGAAACCCTAACCCCAGCTAGAAACCCTAAAACAAAAAGAACTCCTTCACCACCAGTAGCAGAGTCTAGTCAGCCTATGGTTGCAAGATCAAAGAGGGTTGTGAAGTTGAAACCAAGGAAACAAGTTGAGAAAAGAGAATAGAAGACACAAGTGCTTGTTGCAGCAACTCCATCACCTGTAAAACAGAGGTCAAAAGGTGTCAAAGAGGCAAAACAAAAACAAGTTGCCAGTCAGCAGGAAATCAAGAGATTGAAAAGAAGCCAAGCAGTGGCATCTAAGAGAAAAATAGTTGTTTCAAGTAAAGAGGACAATCCAGCAATAAAATGAAATTCAAATGACATCCTTCATGCAATTGATATAGAAGAATTGCCCATTGTGCAAGCTAATTTCATTACAGTTGATGAACACAAACATAAAAAGGTTAAGTCAGCAAAGATACTGGAATTTGAGGGTGAAAATGCAGCTTTTATCTTTCAAGCAAGGAAACCTTTAACTATGCATGCAAAGAAACTCAAGGAAGGCAATAAAGAGGTCCAAGAAATTGTTGAAACAACCAGAGTCCCTGAAGAGGTGGTTGATCTCTCATCACCAATAATGGAGCATGCAGCCAGCAAGACAATGAAGGGAAAAGAACACATGACAGACTGTCAACATCTTGAGGAGAGATTGACGCTAGCAAAACAAGAGAATTATATGATGAGAAATAGAGCCAGAAATCATATTATTGAGAAAACAGAGTTCAAAAGAATGAAGGCAGTATGGGAAGGCCAATCTGGTTCTAGGTCTGAGATTCCAAACAGTGCAGAACAATTTTTTACATGGACATTTCCAGCCATCAAGGAAGAAAAATTTGTCAGAGTGATCATTACTCATTTGAGAGCCAGTAATAGAATACTAAGAGGTCAAGTGGAGGATTTGGAGCTGCAACTGAAACTGTCTCATGATGAACTAAAAAACAAAGGTGCAGAATGACAAATTCAAAGGCAAAATCAAATGGAAAATGAAGAATAAACCTTTTGAAAATTGTGTTTTTAGTTCATATGACTAATTGCTTTGATGAAACCAGTAGTTTTCTAAAGTTTTGGCAAAATTTTGGTTTGAATTTTGAAGAAATCCGGACAAAACTGCTCACTCAACAGTCTTGTAGCGCAAACAGTGCAAAAAGGGTTAAATGCGCTACGAAACTACTGTAGCAGCTTTTTTCACCCTTTTCCATCAATTTTTGAAGGGCAGATCTGTGTATTTTTTACCTGAAATTTCCAGGGAGGATGTGTTAAGTGAATATGAAGATAAATCTGGAGGAAAGAAGCTAAATTTTTGAAGGAAAAAGGGAAAAAAGACTGTGCTACGAAATTGTGTTGTTTTCGTAGTGCAAGTCTGTTTATGCTATTTTGGATAGTTTGATGGTGGTTTTATATAGCTGGCACTTAAGGATGATTTTGGGCATATGCTATTTCATTTCCTAATAGCAAATAACCTCGAAGTCATGGGTTCATAGTGGTAAAAGTGTCTCAAGAACACAAAGAAATCTAAGCCTAGAAAACAAGGGACAGTTTCCTAGTTTGCAGGAGATCAGCATTAAGGTTATAAAGTGTTGGAGCTTATCAGCTGGATTCGACCTTATGGGTATACAGTTGGAAAATGATGTAATCTAGTTTAAATAAGGTTGTTATTGGTAGAGTTATGAGCTTGAGTCCTATTTGTAATAGGACTGTTCATTAGGTTTGCAGCTGTCATTTTGTAATAAATTCCATGTCACATGGTTAGTCAAGGTGTCAAAAAGTAGGAATTCGATGTATCTAGATAAGGATAAGGTTATCCTATGTTGTAAATGATCAAAAAGATGAAGAATTCGAAATGCTAATGGTTGGAAATTTTTTAGCAAAAAGATTGTGTTTATTGTAAGTGACCGGTTTTCAACTTAATACAGAGTTTTCTACTTAGCCAACTCAAGATTCATAAAGAGTTCTAGTGTGTTCTTGTTCTAATGGAATCCTTTTACTATCCTATTGCAGTGGTGTTTGCTTATGTTACTCATAATTCATCTTAGATGCTCTGAATTCCTACATAGACAAACTGACTGTGTGTTTTACAGTTTCACATGTGTAGCTCTTGACTTGAACTCTGATATGCCTTGACTTCCATGCTAAGTAGATTGTTTGGTTTTACTGAAATTGTTATGACTCCATAAGCCCAATGTGCACTTGATAATGTGATTTACAACCAATTTCTATCATTTATCTTCTTATTACCCCACATAGAGTTAGCCATCTATATTTCTATCAAAAATCATTAACCCTTGAGAGAGCCCTCTCAGGTTGAGGAGGCTAAGCCTCAATCAAAAGATTGGTTTGAAACAGTTACATGAGATTGATTTGATTGGTAGCTTATTGGGTCTGATTTTGTGATAACACAATTCGTAAAGGCTTGAACATACTTATATTATTGAAATGTTCTCAATAACTGATATTGTGACTTTAACTCTCCACCCACCCATCAACAAATTGCAGTGAAGCCTCTATTGCAGTTGTCACCCCTGAGCTAGATTTCAATGGCTGAGGCATAGAGTTTTAAAAGGAGTTTCAAACAATACTTCAGCTAGAACAAGGTGTCTCGAGGTTGCTTGAATTCCACCCACCAGTTGGTAAAACTAAGTAAACAAGGTGAACCCTTTCATTGGTATACAACCATCTTCTACTCGGGAGACTTAATCAATATCATTAGCTAAAACGGGATGTCTCAAGGCCCTCAGAGCCTTCTTCCACCAGCTAATCTCCTTATAATTCATACCATTTAGGTATAAATACATTCATGCGAACAATTTACTATGCAAAGAACTCCAAATCACTTTCAAGAGAAGAGAGCCACTATAGGAAAGGTTCAACAGTGTTCAAGCTACATGTGGGTGAGAAATCAATTATTTGGGTGGTTCCATAGTGAGTCAAGCACCATATTTCCAACCCCAAGGCACTCTTGTTGGTTCAACAACCCTTCAAGCACTTATATTATTCTCCTAGTTCGACATGTTCATCTGAAATTTTCAATCTGAAAAGTCTACAAGTTGTAGCGATAGATTTATTTCTCCTACTTATTATTTCAATAAGTTATTGACATAAATCTATCGATAAATTTTGAAATAAATACTACTGCAACATTCATAATTATATAAGAATAAGTAAATAGTAAAGGACATAAGCAAAAGAATCAATCACATATACATAGTTGTTTTTGGACAATTGTCCCCGGAAAAACCCAATGCGGGAAAACTGGTGCAGCAGATGAGGGTTTTATTAGAATTCTTCAAAAAATGAATCTTTACGAGGAATATACTAGCAAATAAAATTTGAAGATACCTGAGACAAAATTCTCGGCTCCTCCTAACCATTTCCTGACACCTTGATCAACCTCAGCTTCTCTTTGTTCTTGTCTGTGTGTTTCTCTACGCTGTCCCTCCGTTGGACTGCGTAAGTCTGCGTAGGCTCTACGTGGGTTCACTGCACTGCAGCCCTGTGTTACCTTCTGTGACCCATTGCATCCCTCTATCCCTGATCTCAGTTGTTGTTGACTCCCTCCTCCTTCTTCTTCTGCAACTCTCCGCCCTACAACTCTCCCACTGAGATCGAATTCTATTATTTCAAAATTGATCTCCTTCAGGTACTGAGTGTATGCCCAGATTGTTTTCTAAATGACCCTCAAGCCTTCTTTTATAATATTCTCGTTGATGAATCAACAACCCATATTAGAAGTATAATCAATGGCTAATATTAAAACTTGACTTGATCTTTGTTTTCTAGAAGATTCACACTCTCACTTATTAATACCCTTTAATGATTTAATTTCCCTAAGTTTAGACTTAGGGTCTCCATTAAAATAATTAATTATTTTAATAAGTCATGAACTGAGTGGAACTTCCACAAACGGTTTCTAGGTTCTTTGGAATACTAATGTCCAAGCCTCGTTACAAAGTTTGAGACTTAGGACGCTTTCCAATGCTACAAAACTAAACACCCCCTCTTAGCGAGGAAGGTGTTCCAGCAATACGCACGTTGGATGTTGCTATGTTGCGTTGCTACCTTCTGTACTGCTGCCCGTGACACTGCCACTGTCACTGTTGCATCTGTACTGTAGCTCCCTCTGAATCCTGATCCTATCCACTCCTGCTACTAGAATGGATTCTTGATCATCCTCATATTCTCTCCAAAGTAGACAAACTTAGTCTTCCCCAGAGCCTTCGTGAGAATGTCGTCCACTTGTTCTTTTGTTAGAGTGTATTGCAACTGCACAACTCGACGTTGTACATAGTCCCTGATGAAGTGACACCTGATGTCAATGTTCTTCGACTGATCATGAAACATAGGATTTTTAGAGAGCTTGATGCAACTGTGATTACCGCATAATATACGGGTCGCTTCCATTTTCTCCTTTAGTAGGTTCACAAGCAGTTTTTGAAGCCATGTGGCCTCACACAAAGTTGTGCTAGCCATCATATATTCCGCCTCTGCTAAGCTCAGTGCCATGGATTTATGTTTTCTGTTGCACCAAGAAGTCATTCCTGATCCTAGACTGAAACAATACCCACTGGTACTGATCTGATCTGAAGGACTCCCAGTCCAATCTGCGTCGGTGAACCCACTCAATCTGACATCAATGCTATGGGTGTACTTCAATCCAAGTTCGATTGTTCCTTGAAGGTACCTTAGAACATGCTCGGCTGCTGCCCAATGAGCCTTCTTAGGTTCTACCATGAATTTACTGAGGGTATTTATAGCATAACATATGTTTGGCCTTGTGTTTACCAGATACATCAACAATCCTATGAGTTTCCTATACATAGTAGGATCAGCCTCATCATCTTCAGACGTGTCGATTTTATTCCAGTTAGTGATCTTTGGAGTAGTCATGGGTCTACAATCCTCCATTTGAAACCTCTTCATAATCTCTGTAGTATATCTTCCTTGACCAAGAAATATCTCCCCCTTTTGCTACTAAACTTCCAATCCCGGAAAATAATGCATCAGCCCTAGATCCTTCATGTCAAATTCTGTAGCCAAATTATTATTACAGTCTGTGACGAGCCTTGATGATCCTGACAAAAATAGATCATTTACATATAAAACCAATATCAGGGGCTCACTCCCTACCCTCAGATAGTAGAGATTGGGATCCTCATCAATCTTAATGAATCCCATCTTCTGCAAGTAGTTGTCAATTTGACCATACTAGGCTCTAGGAGCTTGCTTTAGTCCATACAAGGCATTCTTGAGCCTGCACACATGGGTCTTCTGATCATGTGTCTCGAAGCCTTCTGGTTGTTCAATATACACCTCTTCCTCTATCACCCCATTCAGGAACACAATCTTGACGTCCATTTGGTGAATATCCCACCCCATCTGCACAACAAGGGATATCACGGATCTAATAGAGGTATATCTGGCTACTGGGGTGAAGGTTTCTTCATAATCGATCCCTTCCTTCTCAGCATACCCCTTAGCCACAAAATTGGCTTTAAATTTCTCGATGTTTCCATTTGTAACATATTTTACCTTATAGATCCATCTTGATCCTACAACTGATCTCTCCTGAGGTCTGGGGACCACTTCCCAGACATCATTCGTCATGATGGAATTGTACTCTTCCACCATTGCATCTACCCACACCTGGTGCTGAGCTGCTTCCCGAAAACTGGAAGGTTCTCCAACTAGTGCAACCAAGGCTCGATACCTCTCAGGCTACTTACGCTGTCTCTTCTCATTTCAGGGGACTCCGACAAAGTCTTATGCATCTTTCAGAATTTTTCGTAGCTCCCTACATGTTCTCCCACTAGTGGTGGGTGGATTTACCAACTCTCCCTCTTGCAAGTCCTCGGGAGACAAGTCCCTTGGATCCGCATGCCTTGGAGAGGCATCTGAATTTTCTGTCGCTAGTTATTGAGGTTGAACAAGTGGATCCTCCTCAGACTACGTAGTAGAAGGCAACTCGCAGGATCTTCTTAAGGCCTTCTCCTCCATGGATTTCACATCCCTTCACACCATGACTTTCCTTCTCTCATAAATGTAGATGTGATATGCCTTTTCATTCTCACTCTATCCTACTAGATACCCCTTATCTGAAGTCATTTCAAACTTCTTCCTCTTCTCACTGGGCACATGGTAGTAAGTTGTACTGCCAAAGATCCTAAAGTGACTCACTCCAGGCTTGCTGCAAGTGAAGACACTTTCCGACATTATCGTTCCCAATGCAATGTGAGGAATCTTGTTTTGAACATAGATAATTGTATTACAAGCTTCAACCCACAAAAATTTGGGCATGTATTGATCATACAACATCGCCCTTGCAGCTTCAACAATAGTCCTGTTTTTTCCTTTTTGCCACAACATTCTTCTCCGGATTGTATGGAGTTGTCCACTCTCTTCTGATAACTTACCTTGTGCACAACCCAGTGAACTCCTTGTCTATGTATTCACCACCATTGTCTAAATGCAGCACCTTGATCCGCTTTCCTGTCATATTTTCTACCAGAGCTTTAAACTCTTTAAATGGACTGAATACTTCATCATTGGTCTTCAAAAAGTAGATCCAATTTTTCCTGGAATGGTCATCAATAAAGGTGATGAAGTACTTGGCACCACTAAGAGCTCTAGTGGACATCGATCCACAAATATCTGAGTGTATCAAGTCCAATACACTTTTTTCCCTCTTCTTGCTTCTCTTATACGTTGCCTTGGCATATTTACATAATACACACCCTTTGTAGACATCGTCCTGCTTGGTGCTCAGTTCTGGGACTCCTGTGACAATTTTCTTGAGAATTTTTAACGCCCCATGATGCAAATGTCCCATTATTCTGTGCCATAGTTCATTCAGGTATGTTTCATCATTGCTGCCAATTAGTGCCATTGGGGATTCAAGTTGAAAATTTTAAAGTTTGTTTCTTCTTACTCCGATATGTGCTTTCTTCTTCCAACTAGGGCGTTTGACGAAAAAATTGTTGCCAATAAAGTAAATATCATAACCTTGGTTTTGAAGTTGATACACTAAGAGCAAGTTCATCCCCAACCCGCGAACTTGTAGTACATTAGTGGCCTGAATCTTACTTCCAGCCTCGGTCTGAAATACTACAGTACCTCTTCCAATAGGGGTACGTTTCTATTTATTACCCACAGTTATTTTAAAATTCATATGCTCCTCTCGGTAGTCGGAAAAACATTCCCGCACTCCTATCATATGAGCAGATGATCCACTGTCAATGTACCAGACATTAGGAGAAGCAGTGCTTGACACAAAAGCAAATTCTTCTTCAAGTCTGGATGCCAGAACAGAAACATCGTGATCCATCTGTTCTATCATGCTTCTTTCCCTCTCTGGAGAACTACGTGAACCCATCTGAGCTGCTACTGCAATGTTATATTTTATTCCACTTTTCAATTATCTGTTCCATTTATTCATCTCTTGCTCTGATACCATGTGAAATTTTCAATCTAAAAAGTCTACAAGTTGCGGTGATAAATTTATTTCTCCTACTTATTATTTCAATAAGTTATTTACAGAAATATATCAGCAAATTTTGAAATAGATACTACTGCATCATTCACAATTATATATGCAAAGAAGTAAACAGTAAAGGACATAAGCATAGGAACAAATAGCATATACACAATTTTTTTTGGACAATTGTCCTCGGAAAAACCCAATGCGCGAAAATCGGTGCAGAAGATGAGGGTTTTATTAGAATTCTTCAGCAAATGAATCTTTGCAAGGAATATACTGGCAGATAAAATTTGAAGACACCTTAGATATAATTCTCGGCTCCTCCCGACAATTTCTTGACACCTTGATCAGCCTCAACTTCTCTCTATGCCTATCTGTGTGTTTCTCTGCACAGTCCCTGCGTTGGACTGCATAAGTCTGTGTAGGCTCTTCATGGGTTCACTGCGCTGCAGCCCTGAGCTGCCTCCTGTGACCCACTGCGTCCCTCTGTCCTCGATCTCAATCACTGCTGACTCCCTCCTCCTTCTGCTTTTGCAACTCTCTGCCCTGCAACTCTCCCACTGAGATCAAATTCTATTAGTTTATAATTGATCTCCTTCGGGTACTGAGTGTATGCTCGGCTTATTTTCCAAATGACCCTCAAGCCTTATTTTATAATATTCTCGTTGATGAATCAACAACCCAAATTAGAAGTCCAATCAATGGCTAAGTTTAAAACTTGACTTGATCTTTGTTTTCTAGAAGATTCACACTCTAACTTATTAATACCCTTTAATTATTTAATTTCCCTAATTTTAGACGCAGGGTCTCCATTAAAATAATTAATGATTTTAATAAGTCATGAATCGAGTGGAATTTCCACAAACGGTTTCTGGGTTCTTTGGAATACCGATGTCCAAACCTCCTTACAAAGTTTGAGACTTAGAACACTTTCCAATGCAACAAAAATCAATAGTTCACACACCCAAATCTTCCAATGGATCCTTTTTCCTTCTAGGTAAGCCTGCTTCTCTAAAACCCATTACCATCAATCCTCCTCGGAGGCATTTCACTGTGTAGAGAACTCCAACTCACTTTCAAGAGAAGAGAGACACTATTAGGAAGGTGCAACATGGTAAGTTGTTAATGGGTAAGGAAATTAATTCTCTAGGAGGTTCATCAATGAATAAAGTGTAACACCCTCCTCCCACATTTACCCAAGCTAATCGGTCCACCGGGGTAAACATGTGACAAAGAGTTACTATTATATGATTCAACTCCCCAAGTACAAATAAGGAAGTGTAATTAACAAAAAAAACCGAATTGACATTCCTCAGGAGCTACAGGATCCTCAGAGGCTAATCAACCATTCTATGTTTCCAACCCCTTAGTTACCCTACTTTTAACTGAGTTAGGCCCCCAGCCGGTCCAACAAAAAGCCCTGCATATGGCTGAAAACCTCCAGTCACATGCACAACAAGGGCATCCATTTGACTGTAGAATTTTTCAAGTAGTTTTGTGCCAACGATCCTGGACTTTGAGCCACTTTTTCAGGGCTATGACTCAGGCCTTTGCCCAGATCCTGATGAAATTATCATAAATGATAAATAACAAGGAGACAAAGACTCTAATTCAAGTCTTGAACAAGGACCTGACCTAACTTATCCTAACCATGAGAGGAATTATGTCAAACACATCATGAACATGTAATGTATAGATCATATAAACACATATGAACATAGGGACTTCATACTTATCTGACATTCATCAAGAAGGTCTAATGCCCTCTCATAATAGCTACAATATAATCTATTAGGTCATACATTCATTACATTTCATTTATTAATCAAAACATGATGAGATCCATAACTCAAGTGTGTCATAAACCACGTTTATAACCAGCATATAATCAACAAATCAACGGTGATATAACAACCATTATAATATCATTATAACAAGCACATTTACACATAATATACAAGAGGAAATGAGCTCTTATTAGCATACGCGAAATGCAACCAATTCAAGGACTTCCACGTACCACCTGACCATATATTGGGTTGAACCAAATATTTCTTTTAGCCAATCACCCTCATGCCATATTCCAAGCATGAATGTGGTACTTGTAGAAATTAGCTGAATAAATCACTTATTCACTGAATATTAACCCGTTCATATATCAATTTCGAATTGCATACATAACACATAACATTCTTCTACGATTAATTGTCACATGCGGAAATAATATAGAAGCAATCGCACATCAAATCAATCACACATTAACTCAGTATGTATGGGGAAAGCCTATAGCTGAAAACCCCCCGGCTATTGTGTATATTATAATGGAGAAATCATGTAACAATCATAGTACAAAAACTCTTCACAAGCTCTCATGCACTACCTCCCATGCTACACACTATCAAGCTAGATCTAGCAAATCACTTGCTCCAATCCTTAGCCACTTGATAGCCAACCTTGATTGTGTGTTTTAATGCTAGGTGATGGCCTCCTTATATAGATAAACCACCAGCCTAAACTTTGCAATACTCATAGCTTACTCCACCTATCTATGTGTTGCAAATAGCAACAGTATAGTTACAACTGATAGCTAACTCTACCCTTTCATCTATCTCTTTCCCTGGTCTCCACTGAACTGATCATGCACTGTAGTGAACTGAAGTGTTCTTGAGTTGACTAATGAGTTAATATTTAGTAAATTAAATATTATTTAATTTACTCCTCTCATATCTAGTTGATTAGTTAGTTAACTAATCCCAACTAGTTCAACTAAAACAAACAGAACACAACTCCACTACTTGTCCCGTTAACTCCTCCAAAACTCCTGCCACTGAAGTCTAACTGAAGCCAACCATGCAAGATGCCATCAAACCCTGGGAACCACGTGATTCCTTGTGTCAGTTGCATGAGCCACCTCCATGACTCAAACTGAAGTGCGCCAAGAGAGTAAACTGCTGTTTATAGTCAAAATATTATTAAGGGTAAATAATATTTGACTTCCATATTTTAGGAGATCAGTCTAAAAATAGCCTGGGTCCTAAAAATTAGGGTCTCATCTATTTTTACCGACATGTCGCATACTCCAAGAATCTCCAAGTAGAATTCCCAAATTATGCTCCGTATGTCTAAAAATAGACATAGTCTAAAAATAGACTTTGCGCCCGAATTTGCCTGCGGGCCCACTTAGTGAAGGCGACTTCATTTCACTAAGCTCCATCATCTTGCTGCATTCTCAACACTCCCTCTCAGCAAGATATGGATTATCTGCAATCCCTATCCTGCCGCTGTGGAATTCGAACTTGCTCCTGGTGAGCGCCTTCGTCAGGATGTCGGCATCCTGATCCTCCGTGGGAACATATGAAAGCATCATGATCCTCCGCTGAACACAATCTCTGATGTGATGGTACCTAATGTCGATATGTTTGGACCTATCATGAAATACTGGATTAGCCGAGAGCTTGATGCAGCTCTGGTTATCACAGTAGATCACTGTAGGCTCCAAATGCAACATGAACAAACCTGCGAGGATCTTCCTCATCCAAATAGCCTCGCATGTGCGACCGAAGCTCGACGCCATGTGCTGGCTTGGGTTGAGAGCGGAGTGCTACGGGAAAAACGCTACTGTTTGTGCCGGAAGCTGCTGTCGACCCGTCATGAAAACTGCTCCGAAGTGCTCTTCGGTGTTGGGCTCCACCTTGTCTGCATCGATGAAGCAGTTTCACTCCATCCTCTGTCATATCCAAGACCATATCTGAGTGTGCCAGGGGCTCTCTGGCGCAATACATGCTTGCCCGCCTTCCAAAAGAGCTTGGTAGGCTTAACCATAGCTTGCGAAAGCTGGTTAACTGCATAGCATATATCGGGTCGAGTATTGACCAGATACATCGACGACCCCACCAACTGTCGATAGACAGTGGCATCCACTACCTCCTCCGAAGTAGCATCTCCCTTCCTCCATCCACCAGGAAGAGGGGTATCAACAGGCTTGCAGCCTTGCATGTTGAACCTCTCCCGAATCTCCCGGGCATACTTGCCCTGAGAAACAAACCGTCCTCCACTGCGCTGCCAAATCTCCAATCCCAGGAAATAATGAAGGATGCCCAGGTCCTTCATCTCAAACTCTCGTGCAAGATCCTCCTTGCATGAAAGTATCAGCTGCTCATCGCCAGTCAAAATCAGATCATCTACATACAGTACGATGATCAACAGCTTCCCCTCCACCACAATCTGGTACAGGTTTGGATCCGCCTCACTCTTGGAGAATCCAAGCCCGGTGAAGTAGCTGTCTATCCGAGTGTACCAAGCACGAGGTGCTTGCTTCAGCCCATACGGTGCTCTCTTGAGTCGGCACACATGCGACTCACTGCTGAAGATCTCAAAACCTTCAGGCTGCTCTATGTACACCTCTTCCTCAATAACTCCATTGAGGAACGCAGTCTTCACATCCATCTGATGAATGTGCCACCCCATCTGCGCTGAGAGAGCGAGGATCGTCCGTATGGAAGAGTACCTTGCGACAGGTGCAAAAGTCTCCTCATAGTCAATCCCCTCGATCTGTGAGAAGCCACGGGCGACAAATCTCGCCTTGTACTTCTCCACACTCCCGTCAGCCGCCTGCTTCACCTTGTAGATCCATCGCGAACCTACAACTGATTTCCCAAACGGTCTTGGGACAATCTCCCATGCACTGTTCCTGATGATCGAATCATATTCTTCGATCATGGCATCAACCCATGCGGGTTCCTCCACAGCTTCCTCAAAAGAGGATGGCTCTGTCCTGGCATTTGACTCACCAAACCTCTTATCCCGATGTCTCGTCACGCAACCCCTACCAACTCTGTCTGTGTTGTCTTGTTCTTGGTCTCTGACCCTGCACGTCAAGGCCGGTCGCTCGGCACGCATGGTGCACATGCGCCCTCTGATGGTTGGCGCTGCATGGGTGGCAGTGTACCGATCCGGTGACTGCCTCTGTCTGCGCTGTGCTGTAGGTGGTCCTACAACCTTCTCTGCATCCCAAGCCAGTCGCTCAGCTTCTGTAGTGCGCATGCGCCCTCTGATGGTTGGCGCTGCCTGGGTGGTTTCTTCCACCTCCTGAACCTCCTCTTGTGGCTGTTCCACATCCGGAAGCTCCTCCTTAGGAACTAACAGCTCCTCATCTGCATGCAAGTGTAGCTCCCTCTCAAGCGAACACTACATGGCTTTCTCCTCCTGAAATTTTATATCCCTTCGCACAACAGTCTTGCGACTGTCTGGCACATACACCTGATAGTTATGAGGTGTATCAGTGTACCCCACAAATATTCCAACCTCAGCAGTTGGATCCAGCTTCCTTCTCGCATCCTTCGTCACATGCATGTAGACGGGAGAACCAAAAATCCGCAAATGGGAAATATCAGGCCTCTTGCCAGAATAAGCCTCCTCCGGTGTACTCATGCCAAGAACCTTGTGAGGACAACGGTTCTGCACATACACTGCTGTATTGCATGCCTCAGCCCACAAGTGAAGGGGTAAGCCCTGATCATGCAACATCGCCCGTGCAGCACCCACGATCGTTCTGTTCTTCCGCTCAGCCACCCCGTTCTGCTGTGGGTTATGGGGTGCGATGAGCTCTCTTCGAATCCCTTCTGTGCTGCAGAACTCCTTGAATTCAGCCGAGATGAATTCACCACCGTTATCACTCCTTAGAGCAATCACCTTCTTCCCCGACTCCTTCTCGACGAGTGCTTTAAACTCACAGAACTTCGCGAATGTATCGCTCTTCTTCTGCATGAAGAAGATCCAGCACTTTCGAGAGAAATCATCAACAAAGATCACATAATACTTGTGCTTTGCTGTCGAAGCAACTGAGAAAGGACCACACACGTCTGTGTGAACTCTCTCAAGGATCGTCGTGGCGCGACTGTCCTTCTCGTGAAAGGTGGCTTTCACATACTTCCCTAAAGTACACCCCTTGCACTGATCTGACTGCGCAAGAGTGCCCTTAGGAAGCCTAGTAGAAATCTGCTGCAGGATCTTCAAAACTCCATGGTGAAGGTGGCCCAATCTCCTGTGCCACAGTTCGCCCTCATCATCCCGGCTCACCACTTCTCCTTGCATGCCAAATTTCTTTAACGATACATCTACATAGTGATAAAGGTTCTTGAGTGTTCATCTTGAGGTCTCTCACGGGGTCTTATTGGGCGAGAATGCTTTTCCTTCAACGAAGACTACACATCATACCCCTTATCTTCCAACATCGCCACGAGGATCAGATTCTTCTTCAATCCGGTGCCCTTGCATGACATCCTTTAATACAAAGAAACACCGGACTCCCCTTTGAAAGGATATGTGAAATGCAGGTAGGTCCGCACTGTGTCTGCCATCATCGCCCATCTTGATAAGCACACCGGATCTTTGTCCTTTAAGGAGAACAAATCCAGGTCTCCCGTCATATGAAATGACCGCCAGAACGTCAAGAACCACACCGATCAGCATACTTGAAACTAAGCATGCAATCGGTGAAACTTTGTGACCACCCCCACACTTCCCGAAGCTCATCTACGCGAGTGAACTTCGTGAGGTATTTGGCGATGCTGTCGCCCTTCTCCATCTTGATGTTCTGAGCTTATCTTTGAGCACCGGCTTCCTTTGGTCGCTCTTCTTAAGATAGATCCGTCAAAGCTTTCCACATTAAATATGGAGTAGCCTTACCATGAAGAGTTGGATACAATATGATCATGACGCCCTCCATGAGGATCCTTCGACATTTCGCGATCTTCTTTTGCCATGCATCGACCAAAGTTTGCATCGGTGGGCTTTGGGACATGCATCCACGAACTCCCATGAGACCATTATCTTCTTTCTTGCTTCCATTCGATCCTTCCATGCAACATAGTTACGACTGCCTTCAAGAGCATATTCGAGTCGCAAACCATTGAAAGAAGACATCTTTCAACACCGGCACAGAAGAACAACCTTACGCAAAATTCGAATTCCAAACTCCAGCTCTATCGCTTCCGTTACTTGAAAACAAATTATTTCCAAATCGAGAGATTGACGCAAGGGCTTTCACGAGATCTTTCACCTTACAAAGAAGGATAGATATTCGGAAGCCTACTGGCCCGCATGCGGGCTACGTAGAGGAAATAAGTTTGCAATACACAGTAATAGACTTAATTAACCGCTCCGATACCATGTAGAAATTAGGCTTGAATAAATCACTTATTCTTGAATATTAACCCGGTCATATATCAATTTGAATTGCATACATAACATAACATTCTTCTACGATTAATTGTCACATGCGGAAATAATATAGAAGCAATCGCACATCAAATCAATCACACATTAACTCGGTATGTATGGGGAAAGCCTATAGCTGAAAACCCCCCGGCTATTGTGTATATTATAATGGAGAAATCATGTAACAATCATAGTACAAAAAACCATTCACAAGCTCTCATGCACTACCTCCCATGCTACACACTATCAAGCTAGATCCCAACAAGTCTTGCTTAATCCTTAGCCACTTGATAGCCAACCTTGATTACGTATTTTAATGCTAGGTGATGGCCTCCTTATATAGATAAACCACCCGGCCCTAAACTTTGCAATACTCATAGCTTACTCCACCTATCTATGTGTTGCAAATAGCAACCGGTATAGTTACAATACGATAGCTAACTCTACCCTTTCATCCCTGCTCTTTCTTGAGTCTTCACTGAGCTGATCATGCCTTGTAGTGAGCGGGAGTGTTCTTGAGTTGACTAATGAGTTAATATTTAGTAAATTAAATATTATTTAATTTACTCACTCATATCTAGTTGATTAGTTAGTTTAACTAATCCCAACTAGTTCAACTAAAACAAATGAGAACATAACTCCACTATTTTGTCCCGTTAACTCCTCCAAAACCTGTATTGAAGTCTAAGCGAAGTAAAACCATGCAAGATGCCATCAAACCCTAGGAACCACGTGATTCCTTGTGTCAGTTGCATGAGCCACCTCCATGACTCAAGCTGAAGTGCGCCAAGAGAGTAAACTGCTGTTTATAGTCAAAATATTATTAAGGGTAAATAATATTTGACTTCCATATTTTTAGGAGATCAGTCTAAAAATAGCCTGGGTCCTAAAAATAGGGTCTCATCTATTTTTACCTACATGTCGCATCCATCAAGAATCTCCAAGTAGAATTCCCAAATTATGCTCCGTATGTCTAAAAATAGACATAGTCTAAAAATAGACTTTGCGCCAGAATTTGCCTGCGGGCCCACTTAGTGAAGGCGACTTCATTTCACTAAGCTCCATCATCTTGCTGCATTCTCAACAGTACTTACAACAAAACAACCAGGGCTTCCTCGGGCTTTACCGCAATCCTAGCATATATTGGTCAAGGATTCCTAGGCCCAATCCCTCATATATACAACTAGGCTTCACCATATATCTCGCTAAGGGATTCCTAGGCCCAAAAAAGAAACATACACTACCAGGATTTACCGCAATCCCACCACATGCTAGTCCAAGGATCACTAGGCTAAACATGCATGCCTTCGGATATATCCACCTAAATTGTGAGGAATTTTTCCATATCCACCCTCTAGGATTTATCGTATATCCCGCCATTTACCATTCAAGGATTCCTAGGCCCAACGAGGGTATACACAACCAGGCTTTATCGCAATCTCACCTTCAGTGGTCTAGGGATTCCTAGGCCTTGTGTTTCTTCCTGAGATCACCCCATTCAGTTTTGAAACCACCCAATAATCTAGATCAACCAAGTAAAAGAGAAACCCCATCACACCATGGTTATCCGAAAATGGCAAGGCAAGGCTGAAAACCACAGTCACACCTGGAAAAACCCATGCCAATGATAACAAGAGAACCAAATACACACATGCATATACTATGCATTTCAAAAATAGCAAGGAAAACATGCATGCAACTCGATACCTGCAATTAATCATGTTGTAGTCGCAAGAGAACCAAATACACACATGCATATACTATGCATTCCAAAAATAGCAAAGAAAACATGCATGCAACTCGATACCTACAATTAATCACGTTGTAGTCGCTCGATCCAACTCTTCCTTGCTTGATATTTTCTTCCCTTTTCTTTCTTTGTCCTTCCTTTGATTTCCTTGCTTGATATTTGCTTATGTTTTCCTTCTTTGTCCTTCCCTTGCTTTCCTTGCTCTAATGCTAGAGTGCTCCAATAAAACTCTAAATGTTCAAGGGTATGAGAGAGTAAAGAGAATATGGAGAGAGCTCCAAAACCAATCTGAAAAAAACCATGAATTGATCCTTAGAAACCTTTTTATCATTGAGGCCTCTAATTTCTTTATTTTCCATTATTTTCCTTCATTTTCCTCCTCACATGCAACCTACGACCTTTCACCTTCCTTTTCTCCTAATTTCCATTTTTTTCATAAATAAAATCTCAAATAATGCCTCTTTCCTTTTCAAATCCTTTGCCATTGTCTTTGCCAATTTCCCCTAGCCATAATAAACCAAATGAACACACACACTAGGATGTTTTTCCCAACATTCAGCTTGGAATATGTGTCCCATGACCTTGGTCTTATTTTGTCTTTATTAACTTTAATACATGAACTTTTAACCAGGGCTATACAGAACCCTCCCCCTTAGGGGAACACCGTCCTTGATGTTTAATGACACCTACAACAAGAAAACCCCTGAAAACCAAAACATCCTTCCCATGGATATTTATAACTTAGTTCGATGCAATATTTACAATGAACAACTTTCCAGAAGCAAAACCAACATGACAATCATGACAACATAACAACCATACTGCTTATTGGAGATTTATAACACATCTCGATGTGGTATTTACATCCATATACATATATACATATATACATATACCAAAACTACTTTTCCTCAACCATAAAATAATGAAGGATACATAGCCCCATCTAATTAGCCATCTCCCATGTAGCTTCCTCGGGCCCAAAGTGCTTCCACAGAACTAACCTGCTTGATTGCTCGGTTTTAGAGCATGGGCATCTTTCTCTGCAAATTCCACCTACAATACAGTCCAATCATTAACATGACCAACATCCTTTATATATCTTTTAAGCAAAGAAACGTGGAAAAAACCATGTACTTTCACTGTCGGAGGCAATGCAAGTTTGTAGGCCATTGGTCTAATCCTCCAAAGGATCTCAAAAGGTCTGCAATATCGACGTGCCAAATTCGCACATGACCCAATCCTCAAGGAGATATTCTTGGGTTTTATGCGCAAGTACACCCGTTCCCTAACCTGAAACTCCTTAAATGCCCTGTGTTGATATGCATAACATTTCTCCATGTCCTATGCCGCCTTTAAATTATGCTTGATAGCCTACATTTATTTTTCCATTTCTCCCAACATGTCCAACCCTATCAATACCATGTCCACTGGATCATTCCAACTGATGAGAGTATTACAACTTCGTCCATAGAGTGCATCAAACAGACTCATCCTTAGTGACACCTGATACCCATTGTTGTAATAAAACTCAACCAGTGGAAGATAATCCTCCCACTTCCATTGTTGATGCATCACATACATCCTAAACATGTCCTAAAAAATCCTGTAAACCCTCTATGTCTGTCCATCTGTCTATGGATGATAAGTTATGGTAAAGGCCAACTCTGTACCCAAACCTGCAAATAATTCCTTCCAAAACCTGGAAGTGAACTTAACATCCATGTCTAACACAATCTTCTTTAGAACACCATGCAAACTCACTATATCTTTAATTAATAGTTGTGCTACATCACTAGATGAATACGTAGACTTCACAAAAATGAAGTGTGCTACATTTTTCAGCCTGTCCACCACAACCATGATAGAATCATGTTTTGTAGATGTCCTTGACAAATCTGTAATGAAATCCATAGAAATGACCTTCCATTTCCATTCTGGAATTGGAGTCGGTTATAGTAAGCCAACTAGATGCTTACACTCTGCCTTTACGTATTGAAAATCCAAACATCTAGGCACAAAATTTTCCACTTCCTTCTTCAAATTTATCCAATAGTAAAACTTCTTCACTACTATCAATGTCTTTTGATATCCTGGAGGACCTGAATACATCTTAACGTGAAATTCCCTCAAGATAAGCTTCTTGATCTCACTGTTGTTTGGCACATAGATCTTGTCCCTAAATTTGACCAAACCATCCGTTGTGAGATGATAGTCCACATCCTGATCACCTGTAACTTGTGTCTAATCTGCTTATATCTTTCATCCTATTGTAGTACCTGCAAGATATGATCTTGTAAGTCTGTTCCATATGAACTCATAGCCATTATGTGATTTACCTGTACTATTTTGCTAGGAGCATCTACAACCCTGTTCTCTTTTCCCTTAATGTACCTGATCTCGAACTCAAATCCATTGATTGTGTCCAAAAATATAGCTTGTTAGGAATTTAGATTCGGTTAATCAAATAAGTATCTCAATCCACTGTGGTCACTCATCAATACGACACTCATCAATACAAACCTCCTGCCAAGAAGATAGTGTCTCCACATCTTCAATGCATGGATGATCACTGGAAAATCAAGATCATGTGTCATATATTTTTTCTCGTGATGATTCCATTTCCTTTATTCATAACATACCACTTGTACCTCCCGCAAAAGGACTCCACCAAGCCTCATATTGCAAGCATTTGTGCACACCATAAACTCTTTATCCATATCTGCAATCTTGAGAACCGGACCATTTGTCAACAACTGGTCAAAACTTGTTGCACATTCCTCTGTTCATTCAAATTTCTCTCCTTCCCTCTGCAATGATGTGATAGGATATGAAATCCGTGAGAATTTCCCAATGAATCTCCAATAGTAACCTTCCAACCCCATAAATGACCTTACCTCATCCACATTCCTAGGAGCTTCCCACTCCATGATAACCCTTATCTTTTCTGGATCTACTGTTATGCCTTTCTTGGAGACAACATTCCCAAAGTAATGTACCTTTGTATGAAAGAAACTGCATTTTCTAAGATTGTCATACAATTTATGCTCTCTTAGCAATATCAATAATGTTGCTAAGTGTTTGGCATTTTCTTCCTCATTATTATAATATATGAATATATCATCAATGAACACAATAAAAAACTTGTCCAAATAAGGACACAACACACTATTCATCAAGCACATAAAAGTAGTTGGAGCATTAGTCAAACCAAATGGAACTACAACAAACTCATAATTCCCATGCTTGGTCTAGAAAATGGTCTTGTAGATGTCCTCTTCTTTGATGTGTACCTGATGGTATCCTCATCACTAATCAATCTTCAAGAACATTGTTGCTCCCTTCAACTAATCAAAAAATTCACTGATCCTCGGCAACAGATACATGTTCTTAATGGTTACCTTGTTAACCTTCATGTAATCAATGCATAGTCTGAGAGTACCATCCTTCTTCTTCACAAACAACACTGTTGCACCCCAAGGCGATACACTTGGCCTGATATATCCTTTTTCAAGCATTTCCTTCAACTACAACTTCAATTCCACTAACTCTGGAGTGCTCATCTTGTAGAGTACCTTCAATGTTGGTGTTGTCCCTGGTACCAACTCAATAGAAAATTCCACTTCCCTGTGAGATGGAAACTCTAAAATCTCTTCAGGGAATACATCCTGAAACTGTTGTAAAATTGGGTACATGTTCAAGACCTTCGCATCCTCAACATCCTTACCTTTATCACTAGGTGTTGGAAATAACACACACCATTTCCTGTGACTACGCTTTTCTTGCATAGTTGTGACCATTCTAACTAATGTAGCCTTCTTCTAACCCTACAAGATTTTTTTGCTCCTCGTTTTCATCCAAGCACTCAATAGGCTTATCATAGCAGTCCACCTTAGTCCTATGAAGATACTGTGAAAATTTATGAGCACAGAAATCCTACTGCTAACTGTTGATTTACTTCTCCTACTTGATTTATTATACAAGTTATTTAACTAAATATTCAGAAAAAATTCGAAGTAAACACACATAACATCCTACACAAATACAATTTTTCTAAACATCACGCACATATGACAAATGACACACAAATATTTTGGACAAATGTCCCTGGAAAAACCCAATACAGGAAAACCAATGAAACATATATGAGGGTTTATTATTATTAAGCAACAGTTTTTTAGTACATCTAGGGTGTCATAACCTCGGCTCATCCAACAGAGAAATCCTTAGAAATTAGAGAAAAAATTTGAGATATACCTCACTCTCACAAGTCTCGGCTAATCCAAATGAGAAAATGCTGAAACCCCAGCTAGCACTGCATCAGCCTGTGTAGCCTTGGCTGAGGGACTATGTCACCCTAGCTCTGTGTGGATCTGCTTCTCTAGAGTCAGGTTTCAGCCCTACTAGCTCAAAAACCCCAGCTTCTGGTGAATTTCCGAATTTTTCTTGGAGACATTATGTTGCCCCTGCATGGGCCTGTGTCACCCTCCTAAGGGACTGTGTCACACCCTCTGATGGATGTGTTGCCTCCACTATGTCTCTGTTGCCCTTGATCTACGTTGTACTCTTGGCCCTCTTGGCCAATCACTGCAACTACCCCTCACTGCAACCCTGAGTCACTTCGATCTGATCTTCGTCTGAACACTGCTCCGTTAGAAGAAGTCGATCTCTTAGACTCTATGTGTGTCCTCCAACCCACCCCAAGCCCTTCCTTTATACTTTTCACGTTGACGCATCAACGACCGTGATATAATCACTAATCAATGGCCAAGATTAAAAGAATGCTTGATCCACGTCACTTAGAGCATTCTCATCACATGTGTAAATTAATTCACTTTAATTTTTTAATTTACCTAAGTTAGACTTAGGGTCCCCATTAAAAAAATTAATTATTTGAATAAATTTTACACCAGATGGAATTTCTCCAAACACTTTATGGGTCTTGGAGATCTCATGTGTTCTAGCCCCTCCACAAAGTTTTGGAGTTAGAGCACATCTGATGCCACCACAAAATCTCAACACTCCTTCTTAGTGAACACTGTGCTCTAGCAATAATTCCACACTGAAGCATTGCCCTGATCTCTAGCATCGGTCTCTTGGATGATGCTTGGCTTGCTACCCTTCATCCATTATGTTGTAGTGCAGCAGTTGGTATCCATGTACCAGCAATGTTTAAGCAATTAATATATTCTCATATGTCATAGTGCAAAATGACAGTCTTATGTATACATCCAAAATAAGGTAAGATTATACAAAAATAAGTTTTAATTGCTTATAAATATAACCCACAGTTATAAATGTCACATAGAATAATCGAACACGAATATACCAATAAGGATGTAGCCACTATTTTCTATACTCTATTATCGATTAACCTTATAAAAGTCACAGATTGATGCTCTAAATCTAAATGGAGGGATGCTCCATCCTTTGCATATATAGAAACGAAATGAATTGAAACAAGAGCACAAAACACTTATTGTTTAGTCGAAGTATGATCTAATTTCTTGATACAAGTTGATTTAGAACTCTAAAACACAAAACTACATATGGATCTAGCCAACCTTTTAATTCTTGTTATTTCTTTGTCTTTCAAGTCTAATTACCTTTGATCTGTAATCTGGATCCAAAGAGATAATAATATCGTTAACTTCTTTATCATGTTATTTCAGTTCATCTTCAGCTTAAAATCTGGAAGCCAAGGAGTAGGGTTTTGCAGGGCTAATCATTAGGGGTATGCTAGAGATGGAGGAAGAGTTAATTGACTACTCTAAAGATCCCTTAGTGGGAGGTTTATCTTCTTTGAAGGAGTTTGTTACTGCTTGAAAATGCGTTATTCACTTTGCAATATACTTGGTCTACTAAGAGTGTCATGTTTTCAACAAGATGTCAATTGTTGACAAATAAAAATTTCCTCTTTCAATAAGAATTTCACAATTTACAAGATATGCATAGTCGCATTATCAGTATGTTACAGTTTTGATATAGTCTTTTTTTTTATGCAAGTTTCACCATTTAGAGTCTTAACTCTAGCTAGGATATTACTAGCTTCACCATCATTCATTAAACCATTGTTTTATTTCTATTATATTGACTCATTTAATCCAAATACATAACACATCACTGGTATACTCTCTTCTTTTCTTCACATCACTCGTTTTCTTATTAGTCCTTAGGCTTCATCTCATTTCCAAATGTATCTTCTTTTCTAACGGTGTACATTATTATCTTTAAACATTTTCCCATTTTGTCACTTGCTATTCTGAAAAAATTAGGAGTATTCACAACTCCTTATAGGTCATTGCTTTGACCTTTACCAAATCATGTTGCACATATTTTTAAGAAAATTCTTCTTGATAGAAAACATCCCTTCACTTCCTTATACCAGATATTCCTAATATTCCATGTCTACTTCAATTTGAAAAAGAACATATTTATCAAATTGACTTTGTTTTCTCACCTCTAATCATCATGGTTTCCTTTTCTTCTCTTAATGCATGCAATTATTACACTTGGAAATGTCGTTACTACTTCCCAACTTGGGTAAGACCCTATAAATAAATTCAATAACGTGGATATCGAATGTAATCTATTTATCATTTTAGGTTTTAAGGCATCACGGGATAGAATTTTCTAATCATACTCCCCGATGTCCATAATCCATGGATATAGTTAGTCACTTAAGGAAAGTTTTATAATGTGACTCTCCCATTTAGAGGGAGGAACTATTATCGATGTCGCCTATGCACATAAATTATCCTATAATTGATCGACGTTATTGTAGATTCACTCTTTAATCTAATTCATTGACTTCTTATATTGCATTGTGAAACTTCCACTCACTCACCTTTGGTGCTATTTTGTCGATCTCAATATTCTAAGTTGATTACGATAACTAACATTTATTATCATCCTTAGAAGTTTGCCATTTCGTTATTTTCCCATCCTCCCTAGGTACTATATTGATTATATCATGGTAGCAATGGAGATCAAACTTTGAAATTTTCCGCTACACTCTCTTGGTAACTATATCGTCTTATTTTAATAGTGTGTTTACTACCTTACTGGGTGGTTTCTTACCCTCTTAACATATGTTTCATCCATCACTTTACCTCAATCTAGCTTATCCTTTTATGTGGTTTGTATTTTACTTTACATCTAACAGTCTTGTCATAAGGTCCCTAGTCATGCTTTCATTACCATTATTCCTTCCTTGAAGAGTTAACTTCTTTGGAGCAACTCCACCAACTAATCTTTATATATGCCTAAATAATTACCATGAATCATCTTATATATATAGTGTCATAATGTACCTAATTTATCTTTCCTAAACCACATTGTTTTCCTTTCTAGGAAAATGCTATGTTGCCATATTATTTTGTTTTGGACATCGGTATATCTTGACGGTTGTAAATGGCTAATTATCTATCTTAATAATGACATAATGGTTTAAATATCAAAATGTCCAATTTAGTGTATATTTAGACTATATAAGTTTAAACCTTCACTCTACTCCTTAAACTACTTACACATATACTTGGATAGTAATAAAACGTTATAAAAGATATTTGCATAAATTCGTATCATCAATGGTTATAGTTATCAGCTAGTAAGATATATACATGGAAATCTCAACGTTACTTGAAGAATGGAATGTTTCAATTGCATAAAAACAAACAGAATAGTTTCCATCCTAACGTTCAAAAGTTTACAGAAAAAGTTGGATGTCTAAAGTGATGTTTTTTTTTTTTTTTTTTTTTCTTTACCCTTGTTTGTTGTTGGGTCCAATCCCCAATATGTTATGAACTCTAAAGTGATGTTAATGTGCTCATTTTAATATAATAATTTGAACGTACTTCAAACTCTACTTGCATGATATACAAAATCTTAAACTTCATTGTGGAAAAATTTGCACCCGATATCCATGAGTTATCTCAACTCCTTTGTCGGATGGAATGTAATGTAAAAGTAACGGATTAGGAATCAAGTGGAATTGAGCTTGATATATGTCTTCGACACATGCATCAACATTAAATATCCCATCTCTTCTAATAAAATGTATCACCCCAAGCTTCCTAGCTTTCGAATATCGAATTATATAAAAATTTCATTTTATCATGATTTAAAACGTCAAATTCTTCCAAATTTGAAAAACCATATTCCCTGTCATTGAATGTTTCATACACTGAATACTTTGGGTAAATTATCAAGGATGACTCGTAGTAATACACCTCGAGTTATATTATGCTTGTTGCTATAACTATGAAATTAAGGTGGTGACATCCAAGAATCAACACAAGATCTTGAGAAATAGTTAGAAACTAAGTTATTTCCCATCGTGATCATTCATCCTAGTACTTTCAACCTAGTCTAGCTGACCCCTAGATTAACTTTGCATTTCTCAACACTTAAATCTATGGACTGAAGTTCTCATGAACACATTTCTACCTGTTTGAAATCATTTTACTTGTAAGCTACCAACCCACATCTATTTAATGCTTATGATGAACTAAAACTATCAGTAACACAAGTATCAAATAAAATTTTAAGTTTTATTCCATTGATAGTACTCGAAGATTCCACAACAATGGATTGATGCATTGCCTGATTTTATTTATTTATTTTATTTTATTTATTTATTATTTATTTATTTTTTTACCTACAACATGGCTTCTATGATTGCCTTGAGTATTTGATGATGGTTACCACATTCTAACCATAGTCCTGATTCGAGGATTTAATCCATATACAAAACACTCGGCTTGACGTTCGTCAGTATCTAGATAAGGAACATATTTTACCAGCTCCATAAACCTTATCTCATATTCTTCCACCGTTTTATGACCTTGGATTAAACGTGACCTCCTTGTCCTAACGCGGGATATTCTATGCGTAATACTTCTTTAGTAGAATGCAAGAGTTTTTATAGACTATAGTATTACTTTGTCATATTTACCTAGATCAGATTTATATAAAGTTGGACCTTATCGAACATTTTTTTTCTCCTTCAAAACATATAATTTATATTTCTAATTATTTAAATTATTTTAACATACCTTTATATATATATATATATATATAACATTTCAGAAATTATAAATTCAAAGTCAAGATAATAACATTATGTGTTTCCTTTGAGTTTGTGAAATCTCCTACATCAATTCGAAGTATAAGCCGCCACATAATTAATTTCAGTAAAGTTTAGCTAAAGTGAACACATAGTTATGATTAGCTCCCATGCTTATTAAGCATAATTTAAAGAAACAATTTCATTTATATTGATGTGATTGCCAAGTTATGCGCTGCAAGTTGAAAATATTGGTGGTTACTGCTCAACATTACTTCTGTACTTTTTCACTCCAGCCATCAGCGTATATCCCACGCCGAGGTTGTTCCCTTTCGGGGATGTGGTTGAAGCCCCGCTTGTTTTGTATCCATGGGCTTCAGTAGCTATACAGACATTATCGACACTCACTAAATCTCTACTTCTTCTACAGAATTAAAGGTAAAGAGGAACAACTGACTGTTAAGAATAGGACAACAAGATTACAAATCTTTACATACAAATGTAAGGCCAGTTCCAGGGACCAAAATTAAACAGAGATTAAACTCCATAATCTTTGACTTAAATTTATTTACTAAACCAGGACCCTATACAACCCTGAATTCCGACTTTAATTTAGTTTCCTTCTCAACCGGCCCTTTGGGAATAGGAACCATAGCTATAACTATACATTATACTCCAATCGCTTCAGAGAGTCGAGCTCTTGATTTCGAAGGAATAAATTGCAGCAGCAATTACGACCGTCTGGCTTTGTTGTGTCTTTCATGCCAATAATGGGACCTTAAAATATATGTTGAACAATAAGCTCGACCCTCACACACACACACACATATTTTTTGGTTTAGGTTTATTATCCCTATTATGTATTCGATCATATGTTGAAACTCGATTAATCGCCCTAAAATTTAATTCACCAATATGTAAAGTAAACTTTACAAAATCAATATACCAATATGTATAACTAGTATTTGCACGGCGCGCGGCGGTGCAAAGGGAACGCCGAAGGCGTAAAACCGCAGCGACTCCCGGCGTCGATTGGACAACAACACGGACAGAGCTGGAGCAGCAAGGTGGGAGCAGCAGGGTGGAATGGAGGGCTGCCAAGTGTCAATTTTTGACAAGGCAGAAGGGCGATAGGTGGAGCACAGAGATTGGCTGGGAGCACTGTTCATCCCAGCAAAGCTCATAATAGGAACACCTTCGGCGTAATTATTATTATTATTATTTATTTTTTATTTTATTTTATTTTAAGAAGAAAAACTCAACACTCTACCCATATACTGTAACTATTTTATAGAAGAAAAACTAAACACTCTACCCGCTCAACATTTATTCGCGTCGAAAACCATGACTTGATTTCAAGGTCGGTGTCACATCCTTTAACTCCAAATCCACCACAATTCACTAATAAAAGAAATTATTCGTCGGTAGAACAAGATCTTCGTAAAGATAAGGTTTGATTATTTTTATTTTATTTTTGGTCGTCTTTGCAATTTTGCTGTAGAAATGCCTAAATTACTTTACAAGGAAATATCACAAGCCAAGGAGCATTGGGAGAAAACATCGAATTTTAGTACTTTCAAATGGTCTATTTAATCTTATTAAGAGAAATAGGAATTAGGCACTGGACTTTTGACCCCCCCTTATGGCGATAATTTAATACTGGGCAGCTAGATAAACGATAAGAGCATGATAAAATGGAAGTATGAGGGTAATATTGCAACTAAAATCCACAACCCTATGGTCTTGAAGGACTCCATGCGATGCCGTATACTCACCAAAACCTCGGGGTTGCTGTCAGCCATGATCTCGAGTTTTTCGTCAGCCATGATCTTCTCAGTCTTCTTACAGAGAGGTTCACACAGCAGTGGACACAAAAACCCTTATCCATAAAATCAAGCAATGTGAATGCGAAAGCTTTTGGCTGACTTCCACGAACAAAGTGTGTTGAAGCCTTTACTATATCCAACTCAGGATATTGCGAACATATGCATTGAAATATCATATCATGTAATTCTGGTGCACCTTTGCTAGGCCCTCCAGCTTCAGCAGACCACTTGATTATTGCTTTCCAAATGAAGTACATCCATCATATTGTGTTTTTGCTACCAACATGTTTTCTGACAATTTCTGCAAGTCATTTTCATCTGATAACGATAACTGATGTGCTACAACCACTTCTAGAAATTCGTGGAAAGTGGCACGAATCCGATCAAGTGTTTCATGTACATATGGTAGCTTGGCTTTCGACAGAGTCTCCACAAATAGCAGAGCCATCTTGTACGCTGTAATATATCCAAGGCCTCTAAATATTTATGAGCAGCCATATATCTGGCATAAATAAATTTGTACATTTGTTGAGCTTCATAATAGTTTCTAGCTTGTATGCTTTTCTCGAGTTTTTCAAGCGTCTTGGCCGTCCCAGCGCTTGATCTCTTCATTTTTATTTTTATTTTACTTTTGTAATATTAATTGAAACTTCACAGACAGAACAAGCTTCCGATGATGTTTGTTTGTTTTTTTGTTTTTTTTGGGTGTCGTGATCTCGAACTCTCCTTCGCCCTCGCAAAAGAAAACTTTTCACCTTATACCGGATGTATTTTACGAGTAAGAGACAAGGTCACAAATAAGGAATTAGACCGCCATAGTTACTGTCATTGCCAGCGCCATTAATGTCGGACAGGATTGGATTCAAATTATGTGTCACTTTAATCGTATGCTCTGCTCCAAAATAAAGAACTTATGTTCGCGTGGTACAGTTGTTTTTTTTTCCTCGAGTCATATGGTACATGTGTTCTGGTACAGTTGTATACACACGCATGTTAAAATTGCAGGGGCCTCTCTTCTTTTTTTTTCACAGAGTCCTGCCGCTTATATGATTTGTATATAGTAACCGAGGTGACAGCGGTCACCGAAAATTCATTGTAATATGAGCAACCTGAAGAGATATTCATCATCTGAGGATTCTCGAATATGTTGTGATTGTGTTGTTGTGGTAATAAGGAAGCATAATACATCCTTCCAGGGGTAACCCCGTGTTCTGCTGCGAAAACATAGTAACCAAAGCCGTGCGAAAGATCAACTCCTAAATGGAGATAAAATTGAAAATTTTAGATAGAGTGATCATATTGTGATTCTTTGCTAGAGGGAAGAAAGTTTTCTTTAGGTGGTACTGTCGAATATGGATTCCCTCAAAATAAGAAATGCAGTGTGAATTATCAATATAACTTGACAGGTATAGATAAGTAGTTCTATAAATGAAGAAACAATAAAAGGCAAAAAAATCCGTAATTTGATGGATTGTTCAAATATCCATGAGTTTGACAATGGTTTCCATCAACCACATAAACAGTTTCAGATTTCTTGTATTTTACAGGTTACCGTTGTTCTTTTAAAAACATTGGACTTTTGTTTATAGACAATTTGTGCATCAATCAAATTTACTAATCTACTCATTAAGTTTAACAATAAGCAAAATGAGCATTTTCCCTAAACATTTATGAAATTTGTCGTGTGAGCAGTCTTGCTTATAGCACAAATAACAGACCAAAGTATTAAATCAATTCCACGTTTCTCAACATGACCATCTATTTTCTCTCTAAATATTTTTGACATCAACAATTTATTTCCCAATGTTTTCCATTTTGAGAAAGAGGAGTGAGAGGGGATACCTGCCTTTCAATAATACCAAATCTAGATCACATAGGGGAGGAAAGAATTCGCCAGCATATTTTATCAAGTTACCTAACATAGAATGAACAAAATAACCACGCACACCTATCATGGTTTATGTGAATTTAGAGAACATAAATAATAAATTAAACCATTTCCTATAATAGGACCGATAAGATGAAGGCCCTGTTTTTAAAATTTTAATGCCCTAAGGTCCTGAAGGTTCAACTGTGCTTTGATACCATGTGTAAAGACCTTAACTTGTTGAATTAACCATCATTAACAAAATACATAAGTGTAAAGCCCTTAATTTTCAAAATTAACAATCATTCACAAAATTCATACTACCGAATTCAGAGTGGGATTTTTGAAACAAAATATATATCAATTGACTAATTAGTACTTACCTGGAACCGTGTTTGAAGATCTTCCTAATCTGGCATGGCTCTAGCTCCTATCACCAAATTGTCTTTTTCCTCCCAACCTATCTGAGGTCAACCTCTCCGGTCCCCAGATCCAGAAGGCAAGTCTTTTGGCCCCCGTGCCCAAAATTTCAATAACAATCGAGATCACTCCATGACTCTGTTAGAACTCACTGTTCATGTCTCATGCAGTTAGAACTTCTCTGACAGCATCCGGGTCAGTTTACCCATTCACTACCCATGCCCGTCAAGTTTACCCCTTTTCTCCTTTTATACACAAACTCCATTCCAGATATTTATTAAAATATCATATTTTAATAAATATCTTAGTTTTATTAAAATATTATTATTTAATAAATATCTTGGATTTAATAAATATCTTGGTTTTATTAAACTATTATTATTTAATAAATATCTTGGATTTATTAAAATATCATCATTTATTTGCATAATTCAATGCTTTTAATTTTCTTTGAACAAAGTATTAGTTTATATTATGATAATGGTAGATATAACTAATACATTCATTATATTATGGTGAGTTAGGGATTTACTAAATACTTTAATAATTCACTCATTACTCTACACCGAGTTTCTTTTCATAATTGCTTAGTGCATGTACTAGAGTCGTACACGTGATACATGCATATGTAGCTATCATATGCAAGTCTCATATGCATGCTAATATTTCTATGTTCCATATAATTCGATTTGGGTCGTTACAAAACATGGGGACCAAGTGGTAAGTGTGGTAGCACATAAAGTTGAATATTTGAAGATATGGTATCAAGAATCTACGATATATGGCTTATCGGAGAGGTCGGTAGGACAAACTATCCAAGGAATGGGAGGATAATCAACCATGCCTATATCGGTGGGGTCTAGGCCGAGACTTATGAAAATCAAGTGAGAAGGTGGCCAGGGGTGCCATCATGCCCCCAAGCATGGGATACTGCCCTCTAGCATATGTGATGGAGGGTACCGATCTGGTATTCAAAGGTGGGAATGATGCCCCTAGCTAGAGGAGTTTGTGGAGCACCATGGTGTTCCAAGTGCTGAAATAATGGATTCAAGAATTTAGTCTCACAAGCACGAAATCCTCAAGATAATAGTGAGAATATATAGGGGCACAGGTGCCCCCAAGCATGCTATGTACTCTAAACACATTTTGATGATGTGGTTCACCATTTGATTACCTTATGGTTATCTTCTTATGGGAAGAATCGATAGATACAGTTAGAGAAAGGAAATAATGGATTACGAATCTTATTTGGTACTGCATGTATGAATCAAATGGACTGAATTTATGGGTTCACATACATGGTGTCACTATACCAAAGAGTGTCTTCGGAGATAATGAAATGGTATTCACCGATAAAACATAGTGGTTGGTCAACAACAATGTCTAAGGGACTGGGTTGTTGATGTAACATGAAGGAATGATTAAGTGGATCATCCTTAGAGTGATCTGAAGTGATATGAGACTCTATAGGTTCTTCTAAATGGGGAAGAATAATGGTACTAGAGTCGACACTACCAGAGGCACTAGGAGGGTTGGGGAGAATTGCTTCTCCTGGACTCTCGAATATGGGTGCCCCTTACCCAAACATTGAGTGTCAATGTAATGGCCACTAGGTGTATGTGGTTCGAATGCATGGGTTTGAAGTAAGGGGTTATTGAACCAATCGACTTCACTATGGATGAAGTCTTTAGAATCCACAACATATTGATCATGGGTGTACTATGGAAGGAAATACACACGATGGCACATATCACCCCAGGAAAAATCAAGGGTGGTCATGGCTTCCATGATGTCTTTATCTGAATGGAAGATGGGCAGACTGGAGGAAGGGAAACACATGATGCGGTGTAACTACCTGGTGCATCATCATGAGAATAATGGTTCACATACGCATCGCTACTATGGGTAGACGAAGAGCTAGTAGATGAAACATCTACCGATGTTGAGACCAAGGTGTTCGATGAAGAAGGTTCGTCAAGAATAGTATGGGAATCCCTTGAGGGGTTTTCCTCCATCGATCTCATGGATGACGACAGATAGAGAATAACGATCGATGAGTCCTTCATCTTGACATCGGGGGGAGGTCTCACAATGGGTGTAGAATAGTCCTTCAATTGTGTTGAAGTAGAACTCACAAGTAGAGGAGTAGATGATCCACTACGAGCAACCTCTATTTCACGAATTGCCTGAAGGGTATCGCGAAAGTCATCGAGACGGGGACAATGATGGTAATAGTGGCCATAATTATCGCACAAAGCACAAGGGTGATTTGAGCACAACTATTTGAGTTTCTTAACTGAATCAGGTAACGTAACATGGACCTTCAAGATGTCAGATTCAGGAAACATTTCGTTGACTACAAGTTTGAGGCAAGGAAGTTTAGGACAGTTATGGGTGGCATGCCCAACAACATCACACAAAGCATAAGGAGGTGTCGACTTTGGAGAATTAGGTGGAGTTGGAGTTGTTTGGGGAGCCCTGTCCTTAGGTTCCTTCTTTTTGGCTTCCCCCCCCCCCCTCACCAAATGCTTTTGCAACAGTGGCACTAAATCAAAGGGAGGGGTCATGGCGACCAGTTGAACCTGGGTCAAAGCGGTATATGGTTTAATTTGACCATGTGGAGTGCTTGTTGGTGGAACAATGTACCAGACTGGGATCCCCAGGGTTAAATTGGGTAGACTCAACGTAGCCATAAAAGGCACCGAAAAGACTCCAAAGGGGGGAGCTAAAAATGGTATCTGACCTGAAAGGTAATCGCTTGGCGAAATGGCTCCCAAATGGTTAAGGCTTGGGGGGACCGTTCTTAGTTGAAAAATATTGGGAGAGACACCAGCAGAAGGAGAAGGTCCTTGAGGAGATGGTCCTAATGGCTATGTTGAGTGAACAACAATAGGTTGTGAATGCGCTGGCTGCTGGCTAGTCGTACCAGGCCTGTTTTGGCTAGCCCGAGACGCTTGCAACATGCAAACACTCGATGAGTTGGGCTCAGTGATAAGAGGGGGGGGGGGGGGACCAAGGAATGAACCAAGTAAGGTGGAATCTTTATAGACTCCTGGTGAAACACTGGTGAGAGGTGTGACTGATTGGTTATCAACCACCGAAGATATGATGGAACCAGGGGAGGTCAATATGTCAACTAATTGATGGTGAAGATATTTCCATTGTGGGGGAAGCACATCTTACAGTGAACTGCAGATGAGATAACTGACATCGCATAGGCGTATCTACGACCCAAGAGGATATTAAAATCCAAAGGGGCATCAATGAATTCTATGTCAATACAAACAGTCTTTCCAACAATTGTGACTGGAAAATTGCGGAAGATGCCAAAGGGCTGAGAAGGGTGATCGTCCCAAGCACATAAAGTGATGGTGGATTGAGATAGATAGGGGGATTTGAGTTTCCTCCAAACATAGACGGACATCACAAGGGTGGTTGCGCCCTCGTCAATGATACATCTCTGAACACGGGCATTATGGATCTTAACTGGTATTTGGAAGGCAACAGATGAGGGTAAAGGGGGATGTTATGACTTGTCAGCATCAAAGATGATCAAACAATCATCTAAAGGATCCACATTGCCCAAAGTAGATAGTAGAGATTTTCGTTGTGATGGGCATGTCTGGAGGACTTCCAATGTTAACATGGAAGCAGGGGACCGCATCAAGTCATCTACTATGTTGTAGGTGTGTGCAGCTTTGGTAGAAGCAACATTTCAACGTAATGGCCCTTTGGGGATCTTGGTAATGACCTCTGACTTAGGGCGAGGGATCTGTAAGGGAACATTTGGTGTCGAAATGGGCTCTGTGGATACTTTGGATTGGGACTCGGTTGTAGACATAGCGGGTTGCCTGTCATATTGACATGACCAAGTTTGAAGGTTGAGATCAGCGGTATTGACCTCTTCAAAATTCGTCATGAGAATCTGGTAATCAAGGGTACCGGACTATGGGGGTTGAGGGGTGACATGACCTTGAGGTGGTTGGGCAACAACATATCCTTGCTGAGGAAAAGGATTAGTGAACATGGTCGGTTGAGCTGGCGTAGTGTTTGAAGGAAGCAAAGTAGTGGGTTGCTGTCCTCTAGATGCTGCTTGGGCTTCCTGCAACTGGTGCATCTAGGGTAATATGGGACAATCATGAGTATAATGGCCATGGACACCACAACATGAACAAGGTTTATCCGTACAAAGGGTATTTTTTTTCTTGGGTTGATTGTCGCGCTGCTAGTTTGTGGTGTTAGGCTGGTTCCCTTGGGGTGCGTTCAGTTGATTACGTTGGCGACCTTGGTTACCCTGCGCTTGTTGGTTCTGGTTGCCTTTACACTTATTATTTTTCTTTGAATTAGGAGGATCAATCACGCTCTATTGAGCATAATACACTTGCCCTTGAGGAGGCGATGGCTGATGTGGCGAAGGTTGAGAAGGTACAAGAGGTGTGGGTGTTGATGCTGGAGGGGATGGAGCATCGGGCTGTGCATAAGTATAGAAAGGAGATGGGGAAAATTTTGAGTAAACAGGTTGAGTAGCAGCTGGCCCTGGAATTAGTTGATGCGGTTGGGCAAATGCATAAGGTGTGCTTTGACCGGGATACAAGTTGCCTGAAGGGGGATAGGTGTTGGAGGAACTGCCCCCACCCTAGGGATAACCATAACTCATGTGACGAGGAGCATATGGATGTGATAGAGATCCAATGATACTGTCAGCGACATGAGCATGTTGAGGGCTCCCCTGGTCATATTTGGGAATCTAAATTGAAATTGGTGTGCATTGCACTCAAAGAGTGGGTCAAACTCCATTACAGTGAACCTGACATAGTAAAAAATGACATTAAGAGAAAGCTTGAAAGCGTGCAAACTGACATCGACATCCACGGAGTAACCAAAGAAAAGCAGGACCATGAAAAGGATCTATACTGGAATTGGTATAAAGCTAGTAGGAATGAAGAGGAAAAATGAAGAGTTAAATCAAGAAATCTCTGGTTGCAGGCCAGGGACAAAAACACCTATTTTTTCCACAAGCAGGCCACTGTTAGAACGTCAAGGAATAACATCATTGAAATCAAAGATGATGTAGGACAGAAGCACAAAGAGCAGGAGGCCATTAAAACAGCAGCTTAGGTTCACTACAAATATCTATTAAACAAAAAATCAGAGCCGAAGTATTATAATAATTTTTTTATTTATACCCCCGAGCCTTATTACGGAGGAAATCAACACTTCTCTCACCAAGGAAATTGAGGAGGCTGAAATTCTTAATGCAATTTGGACCCTTCATCTCGACAAATCTCCATGCTCAGATGGTTTCTCCATAAGTTTCTACCGGACCTTTTGGGATATCATAAAAAAAGACCTCATCAAAAGGATTCTTTGGGTTTAAAGAAAAAAGAAGGTCGGGGGATTCAATAATTCTTCTTTCCTTTCTATCATCCCCAAAGAAACCGCCCCTCCTACTTTTCCAGATTTAGGCCTATCTCTCTCTGCAATTCTTCGTATAAAATCATAACCAAAATCCTGGCTACCTGCCTCAAAACCCACCTTCCGAATCTCATCTCTGAAAATCAAGGAGGATTTATCTCCCAAAGACAAATAATTGACTCCATCCTTTTGGTCCAAGAAGCCATTCACTCTAGCATGATGAGATCTGATAAAGGATTTATCTTGAAACTTGACCTGGCCAATGCCTTTGACAGAGTGAAGCACTCCTTCCTTCTCGTTGTCCTCCAGAAAATGGGATTTGAAGCAAACTTTATATCTCTTATTCAAATTTGCATATCTAGTCCTTGGATACCCTCCTTGATCAATGGAAGGCTGAGGAATTTCTTCCAATCTTCCTGAGGCCTGAGGAAAGGTTGTCCTCTCTCTCCCTTTCTCTTCATTCTTATGGAAAAATATTTTAGTTGGACTCTGGACTTCAGAAGTAGAGTAGGTCTTATCACTGGCATCAAATTTTCCAATGGAGTCAAGAATATGAATCACTCTCAGTTTGCTGATGACACCCTCTTGATGGGTGGGGCCTCCAACATCATTGCCCAGAGGTTCAAACTGCGTCTTGACAAATTCATACATTACTCTAGAGGATAGATAAACTATCATAAAAGCTGCATTTATGGATGGAACGCAACTATCAACACTATCCACAACATAGCCCAAATTTTTGGGGTCTCCTACTAATGGAATTGGACCCATTTCAATTATCTTGGCATGCCTATCAGTGCTAGACAGTTGAAGACAAAGATTTGGAATCTCAACATTGACAAAATGAAAAAGAAAGTGCATTAGTGGGGATCCTCCTGGCTCAACATGGCTGGGCGCATTATCCTCCTAAAACCTGTCCTATCCTCCTTACCCTTGTACCACTTTTCCCTTCTTCAGGCTCCCATCAGCACCTAGCACAAAATATAAGCTATCTTAAGACACTTATTATGGAAAGGAGAGAAAAATGAGAAGAATAAGTTCAATTTGGTCAAATGGAGACAGGTAACGCAAAATCATGCAAATGGAGGATTGGCAATTCACGTCCCTACAATGTTGAACATTGCCTTTGGTGGAAAATTTCTATGGCACCTTATAATGGGAAAACATACTTGGTGGAAGCAAGTGCTAAAGGCCAAGTACCTCTCCATGTCAAGACAAAAGTGATCATAATATTCATCTTAGACCTTGCACTAAAATATGGGCTCTCTGTAAAAAAGCCATTCCTTTCATCGTCAATAATACCTCCAAATTCCGTCATGGAGGATGCAGTGTAAATATCTAGGAAGATAAAATTATGGGTCAGCCCCCTATCTCTAACAACCCCAGTACTTTGCGCATTCAAAATTATCTCAAAGGCCAAGGGATCAATACTTTGGACAAAATTTCCAACAGGGAGGGGAATTCCAACTTATGGAAGGGCTGGACCTTTCCACTTATGCCTCCCCTCCTTGTGAATGATCAAAAAACTCTGAAAGGAATGCTCCATGGTGTTGCCCCTCTGAACAAAGGCTGTCAAGACAGCTTCAGATGGGATTCGTCTAGTTCCTCTTACACAATCAAAGTTGGGTATGAGTCCCTTCTCAAAGATCATTACCCCATTCCACCTTGGGCCATCTGGAAGCAAATCTGGAAATCTGAAGCGCTTCCCAAAGTCAAAATCTTCACTTGGATCCTGCTCAAAGGGAAGATTCTTACCTCTGAAAACTTAAAAAAAAGAAGTATCAGTTGCGCATCAAGATGTCCCCTCTGCCTCAAGGCTGAAGAAACTGCCTTCCATCTCTTTGTTGGATGCCCCTTTGCCTCGCAATGTTGGCTTACACTAACTGAATACTCCCGGATTGATCTTGGTGCAATCAGCTCAATCTCGGACTTGATCATAAAATGGAAAAGAAGTTACCCTTGGGGCAAAAAAATCAAGTCGGTAACCAAAAGAGTTTGTGATACTCTCCCCTATGGTTTGCTATGGAACATTTGGTTACCAAGGAACAAGGCTATTTTTCAAGATCAAAGACCCTGCATGAGAAAAGTCCAGAGCAAGACCTAGAGTATTACAATTGAGACAATCCTCTCCAAAAACAATAGCCATCTAAACTTCAGCGGTCTGCAAATTGAATAAAGAATCTTTCTTGGTAAAGCTCTTGATAATTCCCCGAGGTTTAGCAAAAATCCAGTCGTCTGTCTTCCACACAATGAGCTATGGAAGATAAGACTCAAAGGGCAAGAATTTATTGAGTGGCTTGACGGGATAAAAAGACCAGTGTTATTCTTTTATGGTGCTACAAAATCAAACCCAGGTATTGCTGGTGTAGGAGGACACATAATGGAAGCACAGGGTGGCATTGTGGCCACCTATGAATGGGGATTGGGTTGTCTGTCCAATAATAGAGCCGAAGCCTATGCACTGTTGAAAGGTCTTGAGATTATTAAGACTCTGAAAATGGAAAAAGTCATGATTTTTGGTGACTCTGCAATCTTCATAAGCATGATGAAGAATTCTACACAGACCCCCAATATATCTCTCAGCAGGCTTATTGATAGATGCCGCAACCTGTGCAAGGAAATGGAAGACATCTCCTTCTTCCACATTCTAAAAAAAACAACAAGAAAGCAAACATTTTGGCAAATAATGTTTGTAAGAGACCAGCCAGTCAACTTCTTCCCCAAGGAGCCACTTCCTTTTCTCCTTTTCCATGATTTCCTCTCCTCACTCTACCTTTCCCTGCCCAAATCTCTCCCTTTTCAAGACTCTGTCAGTTCAGGCTTGCTATCATCATTTCCCCCATAGTGAACTACCCGGGTCTGCTCTTCACTGCCGTTTCTATCTTCAATCCTTACACCACATCGCAATCGCTCATCGCACCTGTTTCCCTTTCCTCTAAGTCTTCCCGCCCCTTCCGGCTGATTGCGAACTTGCGATCACGCTCCTTGTCACCTGTTGCTTATCGCACTTCGCTCTGTTTACCATTATCCTCTAAAAAATTCCGCCATCTTTGCCGAATGCGATATTGCGATATCGCATACCGCAAATCGCACTATTTACCTCTTTCGCTTATCTCACTTCACGACCTTTCCTATTTCGCAGTTCGCGCCCTTTACCTTTTCTGCTTATCGCTCTTCGCGGCTCTTCCCTTTTCGCACTTCGCAAATCTTTCCCCTTCGCACTTCGCGGTTCTTTTCACTTCACACTTCACACTTCGCGGCTCTTTCCATTTCACAATTCACGACTCTTTCCTTTCGCGACTCTTTCCTTTCACTTTCCTTTTCTCGCCGACTTTACCCTTTGCATTCCGCTCTTTCTCCCCATTTACCCTCTTTCTCTCTGCGGCATATTCCCCGATCCTCCTTCTCCGCCCAGCTTCTTTCCCGCCCCCTCCTTCTTCAGTTCTTCAATCTCCACAACAGTCTCTCTGCCTTGCCCCCTCAATCACGCAATCTTGAGAAAATAAATTTGCTTTACTGTGTTGAATTTCAAGCCGAAAGGACTGCTGAAGAGCTCATCAGAGGGCAACCAAAGCTCATGGAAAAAAATCACCACGTGACATCGCATCCCTCCGGCACCAAGAGCTGATGAGTAACTCATCTAATGATCAATCCGGGAGCAAATCAAGACATCTTCAATCAATCCTCTTTCCTTCTCATTCCTTAGATTATGTCCTTTAAGTTTGCTTATACGCTCTCCCAGTTTGTTAGAATTTATCAGGATTCAGTTATGCAATATAGCAGTACTAGTAGTCACAAAGGAGGCTCAGTATCCTGCCACTTAACCCCTCCAGGGCATTTTTCTCCAAAACTCTAATGTAACAGGGAATTCTTTCCCCTCTTTTTTGAATACTAGATAACAACCGACTCAGCTAAAATTTAAAATAAAATTGGTCCTACATGGTGTACTTCGATCCATCTAATTAGAAATGGTTAGATGACCAATTTGTGGTGATAACACCCTTCATTAGCACATAGGTCTGCATATTTATTGAGATCACAAAGAACATGGAAATATGATATTAACGAGAACCATTTCGCTGTTTTCCTAATTATTTTCATAAGATTTTCTAATATTTTGTCCCTAAGAGAGGAGCCCTTCACCAAATGTTGAATAAGAAGGAACAAGTCTCCTAAAACATTGAGAGAAGTTCCTTGTTTTTCTTTCGCTAACTGAATCCCTAGGTAGAGGGCATAAGTTTCAGCTTGGTTGTTTGTCATGCATCTTAAGCCCCACAAATACTCTGCAACTTTAACTTCCTCGGGGCCATAGAGAACCCCTCGTCCTCGTACCACCCCTATATTTTACTACATATTATTACTAAAGATATAAAAATTTAATATATTTAATTAATAAATGCACATTTAAAAATAAAATATCTATAAATATAGTGTGAAAGATATACGAAAAACACAGTCTAATTAACAAACAAAATAACCTTTTTTGCAGGCATTTTTTTCCTCTCAATTTTAACTAAAACTTGGTAGAGATTTTTAAAAACTTAGAGTTAAAATGGTTTAATATGCAAAATTGAGTGCCCTAGGGTTGTGCCCGAGAGGTTTTTCAGGATACTTAATTCATTTATACATTCAAAAAAGTATTTTAAATAATAAAAAATCACAATCTCGCTTGAAATTGTATTACTGAATTATAACGAAAAAACTCATATTATCTATCAATTAGACTACGTCTATATAAAATATAAATAATAGTTATAAATTAAAATCAATTTCAACATATAAATTAAAATAATGATTCATATTCATAATCATTAGGTTTAAGAACTTCATATTACAACTTGAGTGGGCCTAATGATTAAGAGCATGTGTTTCCTCCTAAGAGGTCACAGGTTCAAAACCAAAGGGGGGTAAAGTATGTATGCCTTTGTAGACTTAGCAGTCAAATCGCTGTGTGGAGGTGGGTCCCTTGTCCCACAAACAAGGGGGTCTCATACACCAAATTTTAAAATTGGATTATTATTATTATTATTATTTAAAGTTAATTAGAGAGTATATCAAAATTCAATATTCACCCCCCCCACACACACATATAATATACAAAATTATAAACATGACATGCCCCATATTTATAACTATATGTATTATGATGATTCAATAAAAAATAAGAATAATTTTGTATATAAATATGTGAAATTTATATAAAATATAAATATTATTATTAAAAACTAGTATATATACATTTTAATAAATATATGCATTATGAGAGTTTTAATAAAAAGTAGAATACAAATATTTTTACATATAAAGATGTGAAATTATATAAAATATAATTAATATTATTAAGAACTAGTATAGAGCCTAATGGTTAAGAGCATGTGTTTCCTCTTAAGAGGTCACAAGTTCAAAACTAGATGGGGGTAGAGTATGTATGCTTTTGTAGATTTCACGATGTGGGCCCCTTGTCTCACAAACAAGGGTTTTCATACACCAATTTGATGTCTAGCTTGGCCGTAACCTCAAAATTGGATAATAATAATAGATACATTTTAACTATAGATCTATTAAACATTGAGAGAAATCAAATATCTCAAGGTGTAAACATTTTCTCAAGCTTTCATCAAAAGAAATTTGCATCTTGTAAGATTTGATTCCTCTTGGAACTTGGTAGTTTAGTAATTAAAATGGATTTATGTTGGTGAATAACAAGATGTTGACCTTTTGACAAAGCCAATGAAATTAAGAAGATCCTTATCAACCTTTCCATATTGAAGTTAAGAAGATATTCACAAAAAAGATTGATATTTCATCCAATTAAAGATTGAAAGATATGTTCTTTTTTATATCAAACAAAAATTTATGGAAAAACCCAAGGTTAACAATTCATTAGAGTGATTATCAACCTTTCCATAATGAAGTTAAGAAGATCTTCACAAAGAGAGTTGGTATTTCATCCAATTAAAGATTGAAAAATATGATTTTTTTTATATCAAAGAAAACTTTATGGAGAAACCCAAGATTAACAATTCATTAGAGTGATTTGAACTAGAGTAGAAATGAAATTGAATAATTTCCGTCGTAACTCAAAAATATATCCAATATGTTGCAAATCTATACTAATAACTTATAATTTAACAAAAGTAAAGACATCAAGAGGTACACTTGCTAAATAGTCCCACTATGTGGGAGCATTCACCCTTTTAAATTTGAGATGTGCTTTTTTTTATAACAAAGAAAACTTTATGGAAAAACTCAAAATTAGAATGGTGGCCAAATTTGAGACATGCTCTTTTTTTTAACAAGAAAAACTTTATGGAAAAACTCAAAATTAGAATGATGGCCACCATAACTTAAAAAAGTGATTTGAGTTGCACTTTAGATAAAATAATTGACACAATAACCTAAAAATATATCCAATATACCACAAATCTATAATAATAACTTATGGCGAGCCTTATTTCTGCTGCCATAGGCCCATTAATGCGCCCAGGCAGGAAATGCCGGCCGCACGATGATCTACGGTTTTAATCCGATGGCGAGCATTTCTTGCCTAGGCGCATTAATGGGCCTATGGCAGCTGAAATAAGGCTCGCCATAACTTATAATGTAATAAAAATTATTTTTTTTATAATAATGTGATTAATCAGAAAAAAACATTTATTACTTTGTAAATCACAACAAAAATCTAAAATCTTATTTAAAAAGTTCAAGACACTCTTTCGCTAATCTATCTTTCTTGAGCCCAGGAAATCTGAAAGTAACCAAATTACCACGAGATTCTATTCGATTTGCAACGCTGAAGAAATATACAAGTAACCAAAATGCCACCATGCTCTATTTGCAACCCTGAATAGGCTGAACAGAGGTAGCGAGCATTATTCCCTCAAAGCCGTGAGTTAGAGTTTGATAACATGGGCTTGAAAACTTGCGCCCTAATTTGTGTCTTATGAAGCAGCACTTTCCCATTCAAAATTCTGAGGGAGGGTAATAATATAGAGCACTGTAACAATAAGAATGAACGATGGCGTCCCATGACCGCGAAATCTCTCAGGCGATAACACGCATAGCCCTCGCAGGGGACGGCGCTGTGCTGGGGATCGGCCTCGCAGCAATCGCCGTGAGAACATGGTTCAAATTCCAGTCTCATTCGAAAGCCCTGCAAAGCATACAGCATACGCCCGTCTCGCACATAGCGGACTTGAGGTCACTCCTCCCACCTCCGCTGGAGCATGGTGGCGATAGCGAGAATCGAACCTGCGAACCGCAGCAGGCCGAGCCCTTGGTTATAGTTAGAGGGAGGGTTCAGCCTACGGCCTTTGTGGAGAGCGGCGGGAGGAATGAGGGCGAGGGCGTGCTGATGACGCACAATTCCGGAGACAAGGCCGTGATATTTGAGAAGACACAGACGGTAAATTTTGTGTGAGTACGTTATTTTGTCCATTTGTTTTTTATTTTAATTCAGACTAATTTTTGAGTTCTGTGCTTTGGGATTGAATTGAGTCTTGTGCTTTGAGATTCGAACCGGTGACCTCGGCTGGTACTGTGGAACCCCCAATTTGAATTGAACCAGAGCGTAGAAACCTTGTTTACTAGACGCTTTTGTTCCCATAGTTCGAACCAGTGACCTCTGGTGGGTGATCAGAACCTTGAAGGTGGTTGGCTACGGGTAGTTTGGTGTTAGAGCGTGTATTACTTAAAACGTGAAATTTAATCCATGTCTTCGTTGTGACTAAATTGACACATGTCTGTAAGCTACAACGAAAATTGGGATAGCTGGCATTGATACGATATGTTTGGTCCATTGAAAATTAAATGTTAAAAAAGAAATAATTTGGGGATTTTTATTAAAACATTACTGGTTGAATTGGCTTGTTTTAGATGATTTCTGTGGGTTTAAGGCTTTAGCAGCCATAATTGTAGGTCTGCTGTTTTTGTTGTTGTTAAACATGCTTTGAATTTTTATTGCTGTAACATATATACAACGAGCATATCAACAAAACTGGCAGGGTAACAATCGTCAGGGTTTGCGCCAAAGGGGTAAAAACTGATTTCCCTTGAAGGATTCAAAACCAAATTTTAAAGCAGGGTTGATATATAAGGAGATGGGTACTATCACGGACAACTAGGGTTCTCAAGGCGAGACACGTTAAGAAGATAGTTTTGAGCGCGACATGCATGACTTACGACCCCACCTAAGAGATGCCAAAGAAAGGTAAGTAGTTAGACAAAGTAGCGTTGGTCAACAGCTGAACAGGCATGAAACCTTGACAGTCAATTGTGAAGACATTTTGATTGTAGAGCATGGCCCCAATCGAGCTGCTTTAATGCTCTATTTCTAAGATTAGATCACGTGAACCACACATTAAAGGAATCATTCCTTCTGTAGACATTGCGGTTGTATATACCTAAGCTGGGCCACAGACTGAACCAAGCCTCCCGATCTTTGCGGCTATAACGGTCAGGAAGAAAGAAGGCCTTCTTGTCATTTTGGCTCAAGCATGTTGAAGTCCCTGCAAATCAGCCAGTTGGCCTCTGATAGCTTTTCAATTATCCAATGGCAAAAGATTGCACATTCCAAAGCATCATTTGGAGCATAGTGTTGGTAACCCCTAACATATGCCCATCAAGGTGTAACAAAACCTTGATCAATCTTTAGATAGGATATGTGCCCCGGTATGTAACACAGGTAGCAATTGTGGTTAACGACAAAATTGCTAGAGCACTTTTCCCTTCCCTTGCTCAGACCTATAAGCCTTGGCACTGGATCAGATGAAATTAAGTGAAGTCTTGAGCAAAATTCCTATCACTTTCACTTCTTGCAGATGGACTGTGTTAATTTTAGATAACAATGGTATGTTCTATGCTTTAGAGCAATTCACTTCAATCTTTTCTTATTAGCCCAATATTAATTTCCAGATTAGCAATCACATTAATGTTGACAGTAAATGCTGATAGAATATAAACAATAAGTAGAAGACAAGCCAAGACGAGAGGACACAATATTTGGCGGATGCCAGGGAAAAACCACAATGCGGGGAAAACCCTTTGATCAAATCTTCTTATTATTTTTCAAAAGTTCAGCAGAGAGAGAGAGAGTACAATATACAAAATTCATTTGCCCAAAACTTCAGTTAAACGGCAGTCAACAGGATGCCCTAACCAGAAAGTCAACACTGGTCAAACCAGCAAGAAGACACCTCCAAATCAGCTTGGTCAACCTCAGTCAATGTGGCTTCCAGCAGTAATCCAAATCCAGCTCAAAACAGATCCGAAAAATTCAGTCAAACTCGGTCAACAGAAAAGTCAATGCTGCGGTCAAATTGCTTGGTCAATGCTGGTCTAAGTGCTCAGAAATCCTCGATTTCTGTGCCAATGGATGCGGTTTAGGGAGATCAAAATTCCAGCCTAAAAAACACAGCAATTGGATTGTGTTTTACCCAAAGTCAACGCTGGTCAACGCTCTGCAAAACAGCCGTAAAACAGATCCGAAAATTGCAGACTTGCCCAATCACTTGCCACACGTGTGAAGAAGAGAGAGAAGCTCCAAGTGCTGTATGAAACAATGAGGAGAGGAGAGAGAGAGATATGTGATGAGATGATGTCCAAAATGAGGAATAGCTCTCTTTTATTTATACCATAAGTTGAGGGTGGAGACCCATACATTGGGGCTTATGAGCCTACATTAGACTTCTGGCTGGCTTTGACAATTTGCACATGTGAGAGAATAAATTCAAAATCTCACTTCTGCTAATCCAAACAAGATGATCTTTAGATCAATCTTGCACCTCTCGGAAAGAGGAATCCAACAAAAATATCATCTCCATCATATGAGCAAGTCCAAGGTGGAGTTTGGCCCTAGTTGCCAATTTTAACACTATGTCTAGGCTATGACCAAACTGGCATAGTCAACAGACATGTCCTTTCTATTAGCGTCCAAAACATTCCAAACGTTCCCTGAGAAGGCTTAATTTGGGGGTGAAAGAGAAACACCAACCCCAGTATTGCTGTCATATTTGGTATCCCAGCTAACTGTTTCAGCATACTGGATGAATTAAAGGTTAGAGTCTGTGAGGGAGAGAAAATATGTTCAATGCCTTCATTTTACTAAATGACACTTCGCCTTTCTGTGTTGTAGCCCCTACATGCATGTCCAGCATAGGTGATGGTGGCCTATCTGGCCTGCCTGTGTTAAAATGAGCTTGAGAACTCTGCAAACCAAGGTCTGCACCCTTAGGTGGATCTGTCCTACCTGTATGTTGATTGGGACTGGGGTAGTTTGAGGAGCTTGATTCACCTGGGGGCCTGGCTGTCAATGATGTCTGGGGCACTCCTAGCTGTAAGAAGGCAGCAGTATCAAGACTTTGGCAGCAGAAACAAATATTCAGAGTGTTAAATCCTCAACTTGAATGTCAATAAACTGTCATTCGACCGATTTTTATTTATTTTTACTTTTTTTTTTGCTTTCTTTTTTCCAAGTATCAGGGGAAATTGGTAACTAGAACATACAACCATTGATGCCACCAAGGATCACATAGTGCTGCTGCCAGGTAAACTGATATGATAGCCCGCAAATGGAAAACCATACCGAGCAAGGCTTGCCAGGATTTGAATCAAAGTGGGCTGGGCATTATCACTGTGAGTCACAACCACTCAGGCTACCCTTGATGGGCATGTCATTCAACAGATTGATTTGCATACAAATGCACTATTTGGTCTTGGCTAAGATGTCTTCTCAGGTTTATGGCAGACAGATTTGCATATGGACTGAGCTAGCCTTTCCAGGGAATGTTGGAGCTGTGCTTGCAACCTGGGGAGTTCTCCCAGATCAGACAATTAACTCAGTAGATTTCTCTGCTGAAAATTTTCAATACAGTGAGAAACAAGTCCCATAGTGTTTTGACAGAGCCCAAGTTCGTAACTGCCCAATAGCTGTGCAGGCTGAGGCCTCCTTGCATGTGAATATGAAAAAAAACCTTGGGAATATTTCAAATTCAAATCTTATTATGCCAGCCATACAAGCTCCCATGAATCTCTAACTTGAGTCTAAGTCATACTTTTAGAGGGGATTTCATCTTCAAAATGACCTGCCCGGGCATGCTGACCACAGTCAGAACAAGCTTCTTTATATTCATTTACGGAAATTTGAACAGGTGGATCAGAAACAGGAACAAAGCCGTGATGTTGTGAGGAATGTTTGGTGCAAACTTTTGCTCTTTCTTTGGTGCTATTATCCTCTTTGGCCACTGGAGTATGAACAGTTTCCAGAACATGGGCCACATCTTGAGGCCTCTGCCTAACTGGCGGTAAAGGTCAGCAATGCAGGATGAAGAACTAAATGCAGGGAAAAAATGTCAGGATCTAAAGCATGTGAGAATAAAGAATTATCTGTAGAGAATATAAGACGACAGGATACCATGCCTTTGGTCTGAATTTTTTACTAAGCTTGATTCAGTGTTTCTAGTTCTCATTTAATGAAGATCAGGAAAACAAAACATTATCTAAACCAACATTTAAACTTTCTGTAATTTTTTTGAGCTCCTTCTTCATCAAGGGCATAACGGGATCAAAAATTTTGTAACTGATCAAAGTTTTATTTTTAACATTCATTTATTTAGCAGATATGATGAAAGATTGCAAAACAATATTAAGATCAGCTTAATGAAACTTTGCTTCCAGAATCCAAACCACTCTAACATAGTTGTTTGAATTATCCTGCTTGATCTGTGCATGATCAAACGGCAATGGTGTCCATGAAGTCTCAGAATAATTCTCCTCTGTAGCTCTCATTCTTTAGAGAATCTTTGAAAATGTTTTACGTCTTTGATTGACTTATTGGCATGTACTGTATTTTCTCGAACTTTTTTGTTCTGTTTTTTTTCACTTCTCTAAACATGGCTGTCATGATCATTGTTGGTTCTCTTTATCTGTAAACTTGTGCTGGCTTACGCTTACCATGTTTTATTATTCAAATTTCAACGTACAATGGGGCCAGAGGATACTAGGTGGTGGGTAGACTTCACGTTTTTGGATGTATGCTTTTCTTCAAGTTTCAGGCATGTTATTTTGATTATAATTATTTTCAGATTTGTATACTTCTGCTTTTTCTAATGGGGTTTTTCCATATTTGTTAGATATGCTGACCCTTGCAGCTTGCCATACTTTTTTGGTTGGCAAACATTCAAACCATATATTTCAAGTCTGTGGCTGTGGTTTAGAGATATTGATAATGATCAAACGGCAATGGTGTCCATGAAGTCTCAGAATAATTCTCCTCTGTAGCTCTCATTCTTTAGAGAATCTTTGAAAATGTTTTACGTCTTTGATTGACTTATTGGCATGTACTGTATTTTCTCGAACTTTTTTGTTCTGTTTTTTTTCACTTCTCTAAACATGGCTGTCATGATCATTGTTGGTTCTCTTTATCTGTAAACTTGTGCTGGCTTACGCTTACCATGTTTTATTATTCAAATTTCAACGTACAATGGGGCCAGAGGATACTAGGTGGTGGGTAGACTTCACGTTTTTGGATGTATGCTTTTCTTCAAGTTTCAGGCATGTTATTTTGATTATAATTATTTTCAGATTTGTATACTTCTGCTTTTTCTAATGGGGTTTTTCCATATTTGTTAGATATGCTGACCCTTGCAGCTTGCCATACTTTTTTGGTTGGCAAACATTCAAACCATATATTTCAAGTCTGTGGCTGTGGTTTAGAGATATTGATAATGAGATTTGATAATTTCTATGCATCAAACTGTAATAGGATAAATTTTTCCTTACAGAAAGAATTTTATATCACAATGGAGTCTGGAATCCATAGTTGGTAATCCAATTATTAGTAACTGATTATGTATATATATTTTTAACATAACATTGCATGAAGCAAACTGCTTCTAGACTCTTAAAACAAAGCTCAATCTGTCAGTAGAAAATATGGCCTTGTGATTTTCTTCCTTTTTGTAAAATGGCCAAGAAGTATTGAGTTTAAAATTTGACATTATCTTGGGAATCTGGACTTTTAAATAAGGTTTTTGACATTACACAAGTTATGAAGACATGATCAAAGGACCTTGTCATCAGAGTTGAACATGGTAAATATTTAACATGTTTCCCATTTATTTTTTCAGTGCTTATACAATGAATGGAGGGGTCTGTTTGGGTGGAGTGCTGATTGGCGAGCACTTTTTGGAGGGTCATTGAAAGAGCAAGTCACAACTTCTGTGAGAAAGGTATCAAATTTCAAGTAAAAAACTGTTTTTCTCGTGTCAAAAGTATGCTTGTTTGAGATATTAAAATGGAATTACTAATTATATGTTGGGGGATACAACCCGTGAGGCGATGGCTATATCTGATTCTGCAGAGGTACGGTGTCACTAGTGGTGAATTGGATCCATCATCCACCTGGAACCTTGATCTCTTCCAGCAGTCATAAGTTATAACTGTACAAATCTGCTCCTTTGGTGCCTCAACTCCTAAAACATCAATTAGTGGTATAGTAAAGTGTAATTGTTCTATTTTAGATGACACATCTTATTTGGG